>PVJD01005379.1:35890-116942 GCA_004026545.1 Mormoops blainvillei
CTCTCACCCCCGCCCCTCCTTTTCCCGCCCTTCGCCACACCCTCTTGCTCTCGCTGCCCCACCTCCATCCATCACCCGCCCCGCCCCCCCCGTACCCCTTTTCCTTACTCTTCCCTCGAGGTTCTTTACCTCCCCACTTCCCAGTTCCTGTCTCTCTGCTTCTCACTCCCTTCTCCGTTCTTACGTGGCTTTCTTCCTGAACCTGCCCTTTGCTCTCTCTCTCTCTTCTTGTCTTTTCATTCTAAATTTTCTGGCTGCTTCTAGTCTTTCCCATCCTATTTGTTTTCCATCTCCTGCCTCTGATCCAGGCAGTCATTACCGGTAGGCGGTAGGCGTATTTGTTTGGGCACCTCCTGTGTGCCAGGCACTGTTCTGGGCCCTGAGGATACAGCAGGGAGCCAAACAGGAGGTTATATTCCAGTGTATGGAGGTAAACACCAACAAAAAAACACCGCACACACATATGCAAATGCAGGTAGTATGGGAGCTCGTGATGAGTGCTTTGCAGAAAAAGAAAATCCTCAAGAGAGGTGGGTGTGTGGGTGGAAAGTGATGCTGAATTTCAATAAAGGACAGTTAGGGGAAACTCCTTGAGAAGAGGGCCTTCCAGTGCCCGGTGGAGCCCGGCGGGAGAGCAGGCCGAAAGCTCAGCAGGACCAAGGCGCTGAGGCGGGGGCGCTGTGGTGCTCCGGGACCGGGGCAGTGGGGTGTGCAAGGGCGAGAGAGGTGCAAGAGATCAGAGGAGCAGCGGGGGCCAGCCCAGGCGAGGCCAGGGGACACCGTAAGGATCTGGCTTTTTATTCCGAGTCCGATGGCAGCCAGTGGAGAGCCTGAAGTAGGAGGTGCTTGCTCTCACAGGATCTCACTCTGGAACTGTGTTAAGAATAGACCTTAGGGAGGCCAAGGGCGAGAGCGGGGAGGCACTGAGGGCGCTGAGGAGGTCAGAAGGGGTTGGATCCTGGATGTAGTGTTCTGAAGGTGGAGCCAATGGGATTTGCCAAGAGATCAGACAAGAGGGTGTGAAAGAGAGCAGGAGCAAAGGGTGACTCCCCGTATTTTGGCCTGAAGAGCCAGAATGATGGCGTTGCCTGGTGGATGGGCAGGAGCTCCATGCCGGACACCTGCGTGATGTGCGCTACCTGTCAGACACCCAGGTGGAGATGTCGAGTGCTGAGCTGCATTTCCGAACCCTGCGTTCGGGGAGAGGTCCTGCGAGATACACATTTGGGGGCTGTGGTAGGCAGCCCCCAGGATCCCATCCCCGGCGCCCCCACCCTTGTGATCAGGGTTGCCTTGTGATCAGGGTTGCTGTGTGACCAACCGCTCACACAGGCCAGATGACACGTTGGCCTCTGCCTGGCTCGCTCTCGATCACTCACTCGGGGAAGTCGGCTGCCATGGCGTGGACACACACACGGCCCTGCAGAGAGGCCATGTGCCAGGCACTCGGGCCCCCAGCCACCTGCCATGTGAGTGAGTGTATTAACCATGTTCTTTATTTTCTGTACCTTAGGATGTTTTGACGTCTTTAAAATCTTGCTAGCCAGGGAGAGATTGCCTTGCCCACAGGGAGCCAATTCTTAAGAGACAGCAAAGGGCTAAGGGCCCACCTTCCATATGCAAACCAGCCAATCCCAAGTCCACACCCCAACCACCCCATGTGCCCATCTCTGGCTCACACACCAAGCTGCCAAAATCACCTGGGACCAGGCACCAGACAACTAGAGGCCTCCTCTGGCCCAGAGCCCGCTGACATGACCCAACTAGCCAGTCCTGAGCTGCTTCCCCTACCCCGCCTTGTCTTTCCTGCAGAAGCCCCAGTAAAGGCTCTGGCCTAGGCCTTCCCCCTTCTCCTTCTGCTCCTGCCCATACCTGGTGCTTCCCCGCGTGGCCCTGTGCAGCGTGGCGGCCCCTCCTCTTCGGAAACATAGGTAATAAATTCTTTCAGTGGCATTGGCCTCTCTGTGTCACCACTCACTCCCCTCCGTAAATTAAAATCCCACAGCTACATTTTGAGACAGGAAGCCGTCCCAGAAGTGGCTCCTCCAACCCCAGTTGAGCCTCTAGCCAATGTTATGACCATGACCTCCCCAGGGACCCTGGGCAGCTAGAACTGCCCAACTGAGCTGCTCCCAAGATTCCTGACCCACAGAAACCACGAGCTGATACGCTTGCTGTTTTACGCTGCCAAATGTGGGGGATGATTTGTCACATGGCAACCAATACAGGAGTCCTCAGCATAGAGATGGTCTTACAAATCATGTGGTTGGATGGGATCACCAAGGAGAGGAGAGGTAATTCCAGGCCGGAGCATAAGAGTCCCCACAAAGCAGTGGCCAGGGAGGGAGACGGAAAATGAGGTGGGCATGGGGAAGCGTGGGTTTTGGGGACAGAATGATGGGCTGAGTCGAAGCCTACTTCACATATGATGAGGCCTGAGACTCAGGTACTGGATTTTGGACATGGAGGTCACTGGTGACAAGAGTGGCTTCAGTGGAGAGGTGGGGACAGCAGCTGGACTGGAATGTGTCCAAGAGTGAATGGGAGGAGAGGGACTGGGAACAGCAAGGCTCTCAGGGAAGAGGGACAATGGAGTGGTGGCTGGGAGGGGACGTGGGGTTGAGAGAAGGTTTTTTGAACATGAGAGAAATGACAGCACATTGTATGCCACCGGCCCTGATCCAGTAAAGAGGGGAAACTGGCGGTGTGGAGGCAAGGGGTGAGGGATGTCCTGGGGAAGGCGAGAGTGGGGCAGGTGCCTTCACTGGGAGCAGGGGCCTTCGTGGAGTAAGCGGCGGGGGGAGTGGGGAAAGCCGGAGGCAGCTAGATGCGGAGGTGGGGCTCTGCACACTCTCCTGATGCCTGCTTTTCTCGGGGGAGTGGAAGTAAGGTCATTAGCCGAAAGCGAGGAGCGGGAGGAAGAGGGGTCGGGGGCTGGCAGCGAGAGGGGCAGGTGGGAACGATGTAGGAGTGCAGAGGCACGGATGGGTCTGGCAGGGGGAGGCAGCAAGGCTGGGGAGCCCGGGGGGCTTGAAGCCAGCGTGCGACCAGTCCACGAGTCTGTTTCCCCCAGCCTCGCTCTGCTGCACACCCGTCAGCTCCCTCCTCCCGTTTCTTCTTGCTTTACCGCCTCTGCCTCTCCCCACACCCTCCTCACTCCTTGCCCCAGCATCTTTGTCTTGGTCTGTGTCCCCCTCCTCCTCTGTCCTCCTCGTGTCCATGGATTCTCCTCCCAATCTGCTCTCTCTTCTCCACCTCCTCTACCCTTGGTCTCTCCCAGATGCCCTCACCTGCCTGGCTCCCTGGCTCCCTGGCCCCTCCTTGCCACCTGCTTTCCTCTAGTAAGGCCCCCAGTACCACAGTCTTCATGCCCCTCTGCCCCTGGGGTCTCGCTGCTCCCCCCCACACCCCGTGCCAACCTCCTCACCTCTTCGGACTCTGCCGACCTCCGTGTGGACCATATGAACTCCATGACCGCCACAAAGACAGCAATGATGAGGCCGCAGATGAGCACGACAAAAATGCCACCAATGTTCTCCATGCCCAGACCTGGGGGTCAGGGGAGAGCCAGGGGTCGGGCTGTGTGGGCATGGGGGCTGTGAGGGGTCCTCGGGAGGGCACATTGTGCAGGGTGGCTGACCTTTAGCTCGATGGTCCTCCTCCTTGGGGCACCGGCCCCCCTCCCACCACTTGCGCTTCAGGATCTCCAACCGGTTGTTCTCCTGAAGCTGCAGGATGGCCAGTGTGATCTCATCCCGGAACGGGGAGCCTGGACCAGGTACACGAGGTGGTGGACTGGTCACTGGGGTCCCGGAGCCCTGCCCACCAAACCCTAACTGCTCCCTGACCCCAGCCCCTCCTCCTGTCTCTGCCACATCCCCAGGGTGCCCCCGTCCACCTTTGAGGCTGATCAGCGCTCCCTGGCAACCACGCTGGGTCACACACATGTCCCACTTGTCATGGTCCCCTCCCGGCAGCCTCCTCTCATCCTTCACCCAGGCATCTTTCCCACACAACAGCCAGAGGGACCATTTCAGAAACAGAATCAGAGATCACGCCTCTCTCATGCTTAAAACTCTCCAGTGACTTCCCCGGGCTGTGAAAACAAAGTCCTTTCCTGGCCTACAAGCTCCTGCAGCCACTGGCCCAGCCAACGGAGACTCCTCCACACTCCGCTCTCCCCCCTCCGCCTCTCAGCTCTAGTCACACTGGCCTCCTGGCTGTTCCTCGAATCCTCCAGGAGCAATCTCACCCTAGGACCTCTGTCTCTGCCTCGAATGTTCCTGCTTTCGATTCACTCAGGGCTCTGCACACGTGGTGCCTCCTCAGGGGGTCTCTTCTGACTGACTTTATTTAAAATGACACGAAGCACTCTACTCCCAGTCAGTCTCTTCCCCCTAATTTACTTCAGAG
The DNA here is from genome assembly GCA_004026545.1 of Mormoops blainvillei. Classification (NCBI taxonomy): domain Eukaryota; kingdom Metazoa; phylum Chordata; class Mammalia; order Chiroptera; family Mormoopidae; genus Mormoops; species Mormoops blainvillei. The sequence continues at coordinate 40,304 of PVJD01005379.1, forward strand.
CAGTTGTCACCACCTGACATCACATTATAGAGCCATGTTCGCTGTCGGTTTGCTGTCTGTGCCCCTAGTACTGGGCAGGAGGGTGGAGCTTGGCAGTGCCCCACTGTTATCCCAGTATCCAGCACAGATCTGGCACACTGCCGGGCATCAGACAGGCCTGCCGAGTGAGCGCCTCCCAGCCACACCTCTCCTGCACCCTGGACCACCTCTCTCCTGCCCTTAAACTATCCTTGGGCCCCAAACGCCCATGCTTGCCCTCTCCTGCACTCATTTCTTCATTCACTACGACACTTGCTGAGCATCTCCCAGTGCCGGGAACTTGGGATGTGGGCAAGTGGGGTGACTCGTATTTATCAGGCACCCCAGCAGCGCCACCGCCATACCCAGCGGCATGCCGATGCCGTAGCCCTTGGTGTCGAGGAGGCCCCCGATCTGGGTGAGGTTGCAGTTGAGGCGCCGGTGGTACTCGTTCATGGTGGACTCGAGCAGGAAGGCGTAGCGAGAGTTGAGGACACGGGCGATGCCCTCCTCCGTGCTTTTGACAAACACGCTGGGCTGCTTCGACTGCATGTAGTTCCACATCCGCTGGTAGGTCTGGTACCGTGAATTCTGGGCAGAGGGGGCACAAGGGGAAGAGGTGAGGGGCCTTCCATCCCCTGCCCTTCCCCTGAACCCTGTTACCTGGCCTCCGGCAAGTTTCCCTCGACCTGAGAGGGAGCAAGGAGGCCAGAGGAAGACAGAGGAGGAATCGGAAGGACGGGCTGCTCAAGGCTAGATCCGAGTCATCCCTCAGCCCCCAGCCCCGCGAGCACCCCGAGGACCAAAGGCTTGGAAAGAAGAGGCCGTGGTCTGTTTCTCGACCCTTCTCTGCCTTCCGTCTCTGTGCCTGGCTCAGCCGGACACCAGCCCTGTCTTCCCAGTGCTCCCAGCTCTTACTCGTAGAAGCCGGGAGCAGATGCTCAGCCCCCGAATCTAGCTGAGGCCCAGCCTGGTTCAGGAAGACCTGAGTCCATGCCAGATAGGACCACTTACTTCCAACAGGCCCTGCGGGAACCTTCTAGGGATGACTACTCCTGCCCCGACCACCGGATGCCCGCCCTGCCTCTCCCTCTTCGATCTGAGGTCCAGACTCCGTTCCGCCCAGGCACCTCACAGGCCCCTCCCCATGGCTCAGCAACCTCCCAACCCTATTCCAATGGTTTCCCACCTGGGAGCTGGTCCTGCCACTCACCTGAGAGACCTGGGAACTCAGCCCCTCCTCCTTTCCTGCTTATCCCTTCCACCAGCAGCCCCTGCCCAACTCCATCCTTCTCTCCAGACCACTCGTTTACCCCCAATTGCCACAGAGGGAACTCGTAGCTTTCAAATGGGTCACTCCTCAACCATTCCCACATCCCCACTTAGAGGGTTCGGTCTCAGCCTTATCCTGGCATTTAAGGCCGCTGCAGTTTCTTACCCAAACCTCCTTGCCAGGCTTGCTTTCCTCTTGATGTCTTCCCACCACCCCAAAATGCATATGGATAAGCTCTCTTCATCTCGAAGGGCCTTCGCCTCTTCTCTGCTGGCCCATTTTGCCAGGCCTGACCCTAGCAGCTTCCTGGGCCGCAAAACTGATCCAACATTAGATCCCACCCCTGCCTCCTCTCCCCCCATTCCCTGGGTGACAGTCCAGTTTCCCCAGCCAGGCAGCAGACTCCTCATGAGAGTATGAGTGTGTCCTCTGCTCCCCGGCCCACCGACCTTCATGACAATCAGTTCCTCTGACCCAGGAGGCCTTGCCCAGCACCATCCACCGCAACTACCATACATAGCAGGGATCCCAACACCAAGCCCAACACCCACCTGGAAGAAGGTCATAGTGGAGCCAGCGTGGATGGTGCCGTACTCAATGTTGGTCTGGTCTGCCAGGTCGTCAGCCGATTCCACAGGCACCTCCATGCGCTGCACGGTGAGGAAGGCGGCCAGGTTGGCCGTGTAGGAGGAGATGATGATCAAGGTGAAGGCCCACCTGAGGGGTGGGAGGGGTGAGCTACAGGCTGGAGCCACCCTGCCCATGGCCATGGGCCCCGCTGCTGATGCCCCCCTCAGTGACCAGGCATCTCGAAGGCTCAGTGACTGCTGACAGTGGGGAGACTGGGGGCATAGGTTCTGGAGTCAGACTCTCTGGGTGTAAATATTGCTTCTAGGGATTTCTGCTTCCCGATACAGGAGAATAAGATGATCTGGAAATATCTTCCCACCAAGAAAAACTGGAAAGCCAGGTAGAATATAAGAAACTATTTAAATACATAGGACAACAAGCATCACGGGACTGTGATCCCCAAGGGAAACAAACCAACAAACCAACAAACAAGTAAAGTGGGCGTTAGCATTGCCAAGGCTGCTGGCTGGACTGAATTTACAGACTGCAGTTGCCAGGGAGGAAGGAAGACCCAGTCTGGCCGTCTTGCCGAGTTGTGGAGATGGAGATCAGAAATCAGGGAGGCCAAGAGGGCTGGAATTTGTGGGATAGAGCAACCAAGGGGAGAGCTGCACAGGGACGGTTCCAGAAATCTGCACGGGGTCCCCTCGGGTGTTTGGCTGAATGTCAATTTGTAACTCCAACAGCCAGACAAGAATAACTTTAAAAGACAGAACAATTCCCAGGGCTGGGGATCTTTTGAGCCACCTCCATTCACAGAGATCTCATTGGATTCTTGAGACATTAAGGAGAGATCCAAAGGGAAACACATTAGAAATAGAGTTAGCTTAGCCCTAGAATAAAGACGACTCTAGACCTGCCCTAAAAGAACTTAAAAACAGACCTGGAAAAGATAGAAATAATCTAAAAGTAACTTGACTGCCTGCCAGAAAAAGCCCAAGACTCTTTGAAGTGATACATTCAACAATGTAAACAATGTAACATTCACAATGCATGTCACCCAATAAAAAAATTTACCACATATACAAAGGCACAGGAGACTGTAACCAAGCATCGCCAAGAATAAAATCACTCAGTTGAAACCAACCCAGATTGACAGAAATGAGAAGGACATTAAACAGCTATTACAAATATGTTCTTAATGCTCAAGGATATATAAAGAAAAACATGGACATACTGCAGAGAAATAGGAGATATAAAACAGAAGTAAATGGGACTTCGAGAGATGAAATACACAACACCCAAGAGGAAAATTTTACTGGAAGGGGCTATACAGATTAGATGCTGCAGCAGGAAAAAAAAGAAAAAAAACAACAGGGAAGTGGAAGAAAGCAAATGAATCTATCCAAAAGGAAGCATACAAAGGAAAAAAAAAAAAAAAGACTGACAATGGGCACAGAGCCCAAGTGGCCTGAAGAATAATATCAAGTGGTCTTACATACGTGGCTGGAGTTCCAGAAAGAGGGGAGAGAAAGGGGATAACAGGAAAAAATATATTTGAAGAAGTAAGGCCTTGAATTTTTCAAATTTGATGAAAACTACAAATGTGCAGATCCAAGAAGCTCAATAAACCCAAGTAGAATAAACAGCTCTACACACAAAACACAACAAAGCACATTCTAACCAATTGCTGAAAACCCGTGATAAAGAGAAAATCCAAAAAGCAGCCGATATATTACACACAGAGAATCAAAGACGGGGGCGGCAGCAGGCCTCTCGTCAGAAAGCGTGCAGGCCAGAAGGCACTGCCACAGTGCGGCGAAAGAGCAACGGCGACCGCCCACCAGCCCAGGATTCCATACTCAGAAAGGAAGATCCTTCAAAGAACAAAGCACGCGAAGGAATTTTTTACACAAACAAAAGCTTGGAGAACTAACTGCTAGCAGACCTGCACTTCAAGAAATGGTAAAGGAAGCTCTTCCGGGAAAAAGGAAAATACTAGATGGAAATTGGGATGCACACGAAGGCCTGAAGAGCACCAGGAATGGTAAACACAAGAGACACATTCCTCATTTTAAAAATTTATTTCTGAGACATTTACTGTTGAACACACACACACACACACACACACACACACACAAACCTAATGTGTTGTGGGGTTCATAAGATAAGTAGAAATAAAAACATGTCAACAGCAGATCAAAGGATGCGAGGGAGTTACGGAAGTCTACTGTTGTAAGGGTCTTACGTCTTTTGTGAAGTGTCATAATGTTACTTGAAAGTACTTTGTAATAATTAAAGATGCATATGGTAAACCTAGAGCAACTGCTAAGAAAAATAAAGCAAAAAGTATAATTAATTCCCAGCCAGTGTGGCTCAGCTGGTTGGGCACTGTCCCATGAACCAAAAGGTCGTCGGTTCAATTCCCAGTCAGGGCACATGCCTAGGTTGCAGGTCTGGTACCCTGGAGGTGTACGGAAGGCAACCGATTGATGTTTCTCTCTCACATTGATGTTTCTTGCCCTCTCTTTCTACCTCTCTTCCCCTCTCTCTAAAATCAAAATTAAAAAAATAAAATAAAGTTTAAAAAGTGCAATTAATAAATCAAAAGCAGGCATAAAACAGAATTTTAAAAATCTCAATAAATCCAAAAGAAGAGAGGAAGAAGAGGGAAATGTGAACAAAGAACAGATGGGACAAACAGAAGACAAACAGCAAGTTGGCAGATTTAAACCTGACCATGTCAATAATCACAATAAAGGTCTTGATCACAAGTTGGCAAGCTATGGCCCACAGGCCAAAGCTGGTTTGCCATCTGTTTTGGTGCACAAGCTAAGAATAGTTTTCACATTTTCAAATGATTTAAAAGAAAGCAAAAGAAGAGTAATATTTCATGACACATGACATATAAAATTCAAACTGCAGCGCCAGTGTCCATAAATAAAGATTTGCTGGAACACAGCCACACTCACTTCTGTATTGTCTCTGGCTGCTTCTTGCAGAGTTGAGTAGTTGTGACAGGGACTGCAGGGCCTGCAAAGCCTAAAATATTTACTATCTGGTCTGATAAAGAAAAAGTTTGCCAACCCCTGCCCCATATATGCTTCTCATAAGGAACCCACTTAAGGCCCTGGCTGGTGTGGCTCAGTGGATTGGGTGCTGGCCCGCAAACCAAAGGGTCACTGGTTTGACTTCCAGTCAGGGCACATGCCTGGGTTGCAGGCCAGGTCCCCAGTAGTGGCACATGAGAGGCAACTACACATTGATGTTTCTCTCCCTCTCTTTCTCCCTCCCTTCCCCTCTCTCTAAAAATAAATAAAAAACATCTAAAATAAAAAAAAGAAACCCACCTATAACATATAGGTACGCTGGAAGTGACAGAGTGGGAAAAAGATATGAGAAAGCATGGCTATGTTAATATTAAAGGTAACTTCAGATCAAGGGCTGTTATGAGGAATAAACAGGGACATTATGTAATGACAAAGGGATCAATTCATCAAGAGAACATAATAATCCTAAACAATTACACATCTAATTATAAAGTTTCAAAATTTATAAAACAAAACCGATACAACTGAAAAGAAAAATGGATACAATTTCTCCGCAATTACAGGTGGAGATTCCAACCTGCCTCTCACAATTACTGCTAAAAACCAGTAGACAGAAAACTCAGTAAGGATGCAGAAGACTTGAATAACACTACCAACCTGCTGGCTCTAATTGTCGTTTATAAAACGCTGCACCCACCAACAGCACATTCCATGCAAGTGCACACAGGCCAGCTACCAGGATAGGCCACATGCCGAGCCACAAAACAAGTCTCAATAAATATCAAAGGATTAAAGTCCTACAGAGGATGTCCTCTGACCACAGTGGAACTAAACTGGAAATCAATAATAGAAAGACCTCTGGAAAATCCCCAAATCCTGGCTCCATCACAGTCTAGCTATGTGACCTTGGACTCACCTATGACGGAAGGACAGTCGTGGTCCCTCCTCACAGGGCTGTCGTAAGAATTACATCTGTGCTAGTGCACGCTCATTGTCCTGGTGACGCAGAAGAGGTACCCACTGGCCTGCCTATGAGGCCCAAGGGCAGCCACTATCTTTCTTACTCTGTCCCTCCCTGTCCAACCGCCTGGCAGGTGAGAGGCCAGGCTCCCTGCAGACGGTTTAGATCTGTGGGGCTCAAAGACAGGGGAGGTGCTGAGAGGGCCTCCCAGGCCACACCTCCTCCAGCAGACGGTGAAAACAGCGGCTCCCCTTCGCTGAGCACATGGGCACCGTGCTGTGTAAGCGCTGCCGTGGGGGGGTGGAGGGAGCATCAGGGGTAAACAATGCAGCCTCCTGAGAAAGGAAACCAAAGCCCGCACCCAAAGACCCAGACGCTGACACCTCCTCTCCAGAAACCAAGTCTCCATCCCGTGGATCAGTGTTATCATTCACTCAGGAAAACATTATTTAGTGCCTGGTAGATGCCAGGCACCATGCAGCCCCTGAAAATATAGCGGGGCTGATGGATGGTGGTGCTGGGGGTGGGCGGGAAGAAGGGGCCATTCACTGAGACAGAGCAGGAGAACACGGATGGGGAGTTTAATTTGGGAGTAAGGACACGAGCTCGGTTTCAGATAAGTTGAGTTTTAGGGAGGCCACTGGGCACCCATGGAGAGGTCTGGAGGTGAGGACTTGGGAAGTGTCATTTACAAATAAGAAGAGAAGCGGGGTATGGGTAAAATGGCCCTGGAAGTACAGGGCAGTGGTCCCCAGGCGGAAGGCGCTTGTTAAGGTATGGAGCACTCTGGTGGTTGAAGTGAATGAGGGGAGCCCCTGGTGTCAGGTCCAACATCAGGTGTCTGAGAACACAGCCCAGTCTCAACAACAGGGAAAATCCGATGCATGATTATCTGAGCCTATCTCCTTGGTACACAAAAACCAAATCATTTCTACATGGTTATAATAGAAACCAAAAATTCTGGGAATGCACCTATTACTTGGATTGAGGAAGAACTGGATGTTTTGTTTGGAACTTTGCCAAGAACCACTCGCCATTTAGGGAAATCACACCTCTGACAGCACAACCGTGCTCTGGTGTTTAAGTCCCCAAGTCAAGACACCTGGACCATCCACGTTTGTAAATCGTCACCTTCTCCCTGATTTTTATTTGTAAGTGTCAAGCCTCAGATGTTGATATAATTCTTTTTTCTTTTTGGAAAAGATTTTATTTATTTATTTTTAGAGAGAGGGGAAGAAAGGGAGAGAGAGGGAAACACCAATGCGTGGTTGCATTTCATACCCGCACTGGGGACCTGGCTCGCAATGCAGGCATGTGCCCTGACTGGGAATTGAACTGGCGGCCCTTTGGTTTGCAGGCTGGCACTCAATCTACTGAGCCACACCAGCCAGGGTAGGTGTTGACATAATTCTATTAAATGGTCTTACTTACTGTAATTCCAAACCTGCCCATTATGAGTAGGCACAGAGACCTGACTGCTGCAGTCTGTCTTCCAGCACAGTCCCACCCAAGCATTTCTGTATCACTGTCTTACTATTTTATCATAAATCTCTTCCCTTTCTTTCCTATTGTATTGCAATTAGGGCATTTTATTGATTGTTTTAAATCACATGTATAGGTGGATATTACCCCGGAAATTCATCAGGATGAAAAAGGCGATGTTATAAAACATTTGTTGCAACAAGAGGGCGCTGGGTGTGGGAGCGCTGAAACATCACTGGCGCAGAGGGGAGCGCTCCATGAGAGAGGACGGGGGTAAAACGAGACAGGATCCAAAGACGCAGGTGGGAACCGGGGGGGACACAGTGAGGCCTTTCTAGGAGGATGGTGAACAGGGTATATTGGACATATCAGTAAAAGGGTCCAGGATGACCCCAGTGGAGCTGGGGGGATGGGAAGTCGAGATGTTGGCTAGATCTGAGGTTTGGGGGCTTTCTTGCTGAGTGGGCAAGAGGAAAGGACAACTGGATCTGAGGGGGAGTTGAGGACAATGGCAAAGGGGCAGCTGAAGTCATGGCCTAGGGGCCACCTAGCTGGACGGATGCGAAAGCAGGCAGGGCTCAGAGAAAAAGAGGAAGGTCAAAGACGCCGTGGAAGTGACCCAGGGAGAGCCTGAGAGGGACGAAGCTGTGCCCAGAGCAGTGGTTCAGTCGGAAACGCTGATTTCCAAGGCAGAGCTGCACTGAATGATGATTGGACCGCAGCGACGGGGGGCCAGGCGGTGGGTCCCAGCCCTGTTGCTGCTGTTGAGGTGGCAACCAAGCATGACAGGGTACTGGCCCCCACGCCCACCACCCCGCCACTGGCCCTGGCCTGTGGAATCGCTGGGCCAGGGTCACTTTTGAAGATTAATAAGCACCTGTTGAAACATCTTTTGAACGAGCGAACACGGGGGTGGGGGGGGCTTGAGGTGAAAATGACAGTGAGCCCAGGTCAAAGGCTCCAGTGAGGAGGGAGGGGCGTGTGACCGGGGGCTTCCTGGGGACAGCAATGGGCAGGGGCAGAGATGGCCCAGCTGGAGAAGCTGAGATGACCTACGAAGAGGAGGCTGCTGATTCCCCTGCCCGACCTGGGACTTGGCCAGATTTGTCACAGCAGGTCCTCTCACGCCATTTCAGCCCCCTCCTCACACATGTACCTCTTCTGGCCAGAATGCTCTTCCCTCTCCTTGTCACGGATGCCCCTGTTTAGCCCTTAGGACCCGGCTTCCTGTCACCTCCTCAGAGGGGCCTTCCCTGAGCACTCCATTCTCTGCTGTCCTCTTTCTACTGCACTCTATTCAGCTCCTCAGTGCCACAGTTTATGTGCATCTTACACATCATTACGTTGAAAAGGTTAATAACTTTCACCTGGGGTGTACGGGTGGCAGAAAAAAAGCAGCTCCCCCTGGGCAAGATGTCTACATCCTGATTCCCGGAGCCCATGTGTTCCCTCACAGAGTAAATGGGTCTTTTCGGGTGTGATGCAGTTAAGGATCTTGAGATGGGGCAATAATCTTGGATCAGCCAGTGAAATCACAAGGGTCCGTCTAAGTGGACGAAGGAGCCCAGAGTGAGAGAGAGAGAGAGAGAGAGAGAGAGAGAGAGAGAGAGAGAGAGAGAGAGATCTGAGGATGTTGTGCTGCTGGCTTTGAAGGGAGCTAAAGAATACAAGGGGCTTTCAAACGTTAGAAAAGGCCAGGAAGTGGGTTCTCCCCTGCCGACCTCCAGAACTGTAAGAGAATAAACTTAGGTTGTTTTAAGCCACTAAATGTGTATAATCTGTTGCAGCAGCACTAAGAAGCAAATACCGAGTAGGACAATGGAAATGATGTGAATCCGAAACGCTAGGAAAAAATCATCAAGACTCAAAAGTTTCAAAACCAGTGGACCAAGTAAATTGCAAACGATGCCACATGGTAGTTAGTCCCTCTAAGCTGGGAGAAGGAAAAACCTGCCACCATTACGGTTAGCCTCGAATTAAACAAGTTTTGAATTAAGCAATGTCTTTGGCACACATTCTTGGCATACAATATGACGTCCCTGTGTTTATGCATCTGTTTACTTGTTTATTCTCGGCTCCTCTGCCTCTTGAGGGTGATTCTTCACCTGAGTGCCTGACACATGGAGGGGCCCGCACAGCATCTGCTGAGTGACTGTTGATGCAGGAATTCTGACTGACAGGAGGAGGTGAGGAACACGCGCTCCTTGAGAAGGTCTGATGCCTGGGATTGCCCTGGAGAAGTCAGCGAGGGCCGGGAGCAGGGCTGGCTAGTGGCACCAGGGCGGGAGCCCGGCTTGGCCCTGCCCTGCCTCCAGCCGAATGCATGCTCTGCAGGAACTCCCTCTCTCGGGGTCTGTCCTCTAATAAAACCAGGAGAACATTCCCTCTCCTAAGCATTCTCCTCAGTTTTCTGTGGTTCTAATGAGGGAAGGGAGGTGAGGAGATTTATAGGAACTGCAGTGAAGTCCGGAGGTTCCTCGAAAGTCAGGTAGCAAATCTGAGTGCTTGTGGAGGCCAGGACGGAACATAACTGAAGGGGAGAGGGGACTGAGGCCGAAGGAACAGACATCAACGCCAGGTGGCAATGCCAGCTGAGCGCCACCAGCTCTCTCGAATTTTCTAGAAGAGAAATCTGGAGTTGTGAGTGAATTTGCCCAATGTTTAAACGCTGCCAACTAATTTTTTAAAATTTTTAACTGTGGGCCAGGCAGACACCATGAGTTGTTGGTGTCTGCTCTCAGATATGTAGCTTCTCGGAGATTGTCATGGGGGTAAAATAAGTTTTGTCCAAGCTCCTGGGTCCCTTGGGACTTGAGGGACCAGGTGGCCCTGTCTGGGCCTTGGCCTCAGGAGAGTGAAGGATGTGCTGGCTCAGGGACTCTCAGCCTCTGTGACTGCCAGGGCCGTGGCCGAGACAGTGACAGCATCGGTAGTGTTCTGATTATGACCCCTCATGTCCGCAGAAGCACTTTTCCACAACAGCCTCACTGAATCCTTACAGTCAGACACATGGGTATTTTTACCCCCATTTTTCAGATGAGGAGACTGAGGCAGGCAGAGGGAACGTGGCCTACGCAAGGCTGCACAGCTAGTGAGCGGCGCAGCTGGGACTCAGCTCTCTCCACCCCATTCCCTGCCACACGGCTGGCAGTGGGGACCAGGGATGCACCCAGGTCTCCAAGCAGCCCCTCCCAGCCCCAGGCAGGCAGACAGAAAGCCTCTCACCAGACTCCACTGACGCAGCGAGTGGACAGCGCCCGGGGCATGATCTCCGAGCCCTGCTGCATGAAGCCCCCGACGGGGAACCAGAGGCTGTTCCCCAGCGTATACTGGTTCTCCAGGATGTGGGGGCGCGCTCGCAGGCATGGGTGTGGGTTATACCACTCGTAGGGGCTCAGCCTGCGAAGAGACATGATGGGAGACTGTGAAGGAAGCCAAGCAGGGAGGAGGCAAAGGAAAGAGATGGAACGCCATGATCAGGAGAGGTGGGGGAGAGATGGGAAAACAGAGCAGAAAGAGGCCAACGGGTGAACAGACAGACACGCCCACAGAGAACAGGTAGAGGGAGAAATACACGGAGAGAGAGAGACAGAGAGACACACGTAGAGATGGAGAGACACGGCGAGGAGGCAGAAAGACACAGAAAGACAGAAAGAGAGAATGAAAGGGGAGCGGCCCAGAGAGAGACCACAGAGCAAGTCAGAGCCACAGGGTGAAATGCAGCGGCAGGGCCAGGACAGGAGAAGGGAGGGTGCAGGGAATGCCAGGCCCCGAGTGGAGGTGAGGAGGGTCCACACTGACGACAGAACTGGCAGGTCTGTCATGGGCCCTGGCTCAGGCCTCCTGCCTGCCCCTCTTCCCGGGCAGCGGGCAGTGGACTCACCTGGCGGCCAGGAATAGGACGCAGCTGACGGCCAGGTAGGCAAGAAGCATGAAGAGCCACACAGCAGGGGAGAAGGGGTCCAGGAAGGAGAAGTAGCCGGGTTTGCGCCCCTGTGGGGAGAGGGAGTGAGACCCCGAGCCACTCTGACCTGAGCCGAATGCTAACCCCTGCTCCCGCCACGGACCCAGGAGCCCAACCAGCCCTTCCAAGGTCCAGCCTACAGCCTCTGCTTCCCTTGGGGATGCAGGCATCTGGGCCCCACTGTCAGCCCCTGCATCCAGCCTCCATGTCTCCACGGGAACCGTACCATGTGCACTCGGTAGAGGATGCTGATCCCCAGGGTCATGAAAGGTTTGGAGAAGTCAATGACCTTTTCCCGCTCAGCTGTGATGGTGAATGCAGCCACAGCCAGGTCTGCCTTCTGCTGGAGAGGAAGCAGGGTGGGGGCAGAGGGGTGGCCAGGGAGAGAGACAGGCAGTTAGGGAGAAATGCATGGAGAGCAACTAAGGGAGAACATCAGAGGCCGAATGAGGGGTCAGGAGCCCGGACTGGCTCCAGGAGTGCCCCAGATTGGACCCTCTTCACCTCAGGCCCCTGACCCTCAGTAACCCCACCACTCCAGGGCCTGGAGGGAGCCTGACATTGGAGCTGGGGTGCAGAAGTGGGGTCGCCTGCACGTCAGCCCACTCAGGACCCTCTGGGGGCCTTGGTTTCTTCTGTCTTGGCCGACAACAGGCAGCGCTTGTCACAGGCTTACTCCGTTCCAGGCTCCATGCCAGACAGCACTGTACCGAGATCACCTGTGCACTCTTCCCAACAGCTCCCTGGGGGCCACAGATGGCCCCATTTTATGGGGGGGAAACTGAGTCTCAGAGGGGTAAAGGCACTGGCAAGCAAAGGCAGAAGCTAGGACCTCTACTCCCCTGCCCCCAGCAGCACTAGCAGCCAGTCAGTGCCCAGCTCCACTGAGACCATGGCCCTGGGGGACGCTGCTCGTGGTCTTGAGTGAGGGAGGGGTGCCTGAGGTCTAGGTCTGAGGTGGGGAAGGGTGGGGGTAGGGGAGGGGAGACAGAGATAAGGGTTGGGCTTGGGGTCTGGCTGGCACACCTGGAATCCCTGAGGTCTGGCCCTGGGTCTGGCCCAGGAGGACATCAGCTGGCCTTGGGCTGAGGGCAGGACACAGGCTGGGAAAAAAAACCTGGGACTGCTCATACCCTCCCTGCACCCCCTAGACACACACACACACACACACACACACACACACACACACACACACACTGCATGTGGGAGCACTGTACACAGTCATGTCTACACAGCTGCCACCATGTGCTCACCACACCACACCCACACGTGTGTGCCCGGACACAGCTACCAGTGACTCACTGCCCACAAAGACACAGGCAGACAGACGTGCGACTTGCCCATGAACGTAGGGAAGAGTGGAGACACACGGGAGCAGGCACTCCCTAGGGGTACAGTGCCCATGCTTGCACACACGGCCCTCACACACATGCATACATGATGGCCCAGGCAGGGCCCTGTGCTGGGAAGGGCTGGTGTGGGAGTGGGCAGCCCCAGTTCTACCCTCAGTTCACTGGGTGACCTCCGATGGGGGCTTCTGCATCTATGGGTCTCAGTTTGCTCGTCTGTAAAACGGGGGTGAGGGTTGGCTCCCAGGATGTCCCTTCCAGACATAATGACTCTGCCCACCGGGCCTCAACCGCTGACTCCCTCGGGGGCTGAAATGAGAGTCAAGGTCCTGGCCCTGGCCCAGGAGGACACATGCACTCACCCCAGGGGGCTGAGGCTAAGAGCACGTGAGGTAACCCAGGCCCAGGCGGGGAGAGAGGCACAGGCCAGAAAGATAGCAAGGCGGAGAGAGGTAGCACAGGCTGAAAACAAAACCAAGGTCAAGGAGAGAGCTTGTGGGCCCAGCATGAAACCCAGGGTCAGTCAGAGACGAGGCAGGTCTCGAAGACAATTTGATGGTAGGGAAAGAGGACAGACCCAAAAGATAAACCAGGAGGAGAGAGATGACACAGGTCAAACAACTAACACAGGGCAAGGGAAGGGTGGCACCGGTCTCAGTGTGACTTGGGGGCGCAGTGGCAGAGCCCCAAAGCAGAATCCAGAAGTGGTGATGCGGGGCAGGGCCCATGCATGCGGCTGGAGGCTGGACTCCGAGGGGCTCTTAGGGATCCCCGGCTGTTGAGAGCAAGCAGTGTTTTCCCCCTTCCTTGTGCACTGCCACTTTCAGGGCTACTACGTGAATTGTACATGGGAGTCCAATTATTTTTATGCACCTACAGAAGCTGTGTCCTGGCAAGGCCCTTCTCAGGGACCCGCGTCGCCACTTCAGAAAACAAGAGGCAGTGGCCTCTCAGAGAAGGGGTCGAGAGGACCTGGTGGTCCCTAGGCGCTCAGGAGCCCACTTCTGCCCAAGGCCTGCAGGGTTCCGGCCCCTTCCTGTTCCATTCCCGTCCCAGGCTCGCTCGCTAGCTTCCCCACCCGCTCCTGAGCCCTGGCTGCAGGCCAGACACCTGGGCCGGCCTGTTTCTCCTTTCCACATTCTCCACATCTCCTCCAGGGGCCAAGGGCAGCAGTCCTGCTTCCAAAACACTCTTTTGATCTGTCCACTTCGCTCCACCTCCACCCCCAAGCACAGACCACCGGGATCTTTCTCCTGACAACAGCATCTGCCTCCCTGGCCTCCCTGTCGCCCCTCATAACCCACAATCCAAAGAGAGGCCTCTGTTTAAAGCCCACTGGTGGCTTCCCACTGCACCTAGGACCACACCCTTTCATGGCCAAGAGGCTGTACATGATATGAGGCCCCCCTGCCCACTGGCCCCACCTCATAGCCTTTCCCCTCACCCACGCGGCTCCAGCCCACCATGCCCGCTTTTTGTTCATCAACACAGCTGGCTCCGGGCTTTTGCACGCGCTCTTCCCCAGCTCTTCCTCGCCATTCGAGGTTTAGCTCATACCTCACCCCTTGGGCCCTCCCACAGCAGCCTCCAGACCCCACTCATCCCACCCCAACGTCCTTTCTCTCATTACCCATTACCCTGTTTGACATCCTTCTTAGCGCTACTGGAGATGACCCCATTTGCTTATTAATGGGCTGTCTTCCCTACTAAATTACAAGCTCCTTGTCTATCGGGTTAGAGGGCACCCCAGAGCCTACGCAGGGGAGGTTCCCAACAAACACTGCTTGGTTTTGACCAAGTCTGGCCTCTCTGAACAAACCCGAAGCTGCTCTGGCCCCCCATCAAGTCCCTGGGCCTCTGGCTGCCCCACCTGTGCCCGCTCCTTTCTGGCCCCTGCACCTGTGAGCACGCCACTCCCTTCGCCCGAGACGCTCCACTGCACCCTGCAGAGTTGGACCCCACCCAGCCCTCCAGGGCCCCCTCGAGCCTTCCCTCCTCTGCGGTGCCTCCCGTACCCCACCACATGTGCCGACACCCCTTGATCTCAGCGCTTAGCTCGGTTTGGAAAATATCTGTTGGTTCCTCCACCTCTGCCTCTAACCCGTCAAAGGCAGGGCCAGCTGGGCTGTCCTGTGTCTCCCATGCTGGATGCCCAGGGGTGCCACACTTCCTCTGGGGGCCTTGCAGGGGCTCCCAGATGGAGGCCCCTCTTTCCTGTTCCCCGTGGAGCCTCCTACAGGTCAGGTCACACTCGCACAGCACTCGCCCCAAGGCCAGAGCTCCAGGGCTTTCCCACCCTGGAGTGTCTCCTTTAGTCCCCAGAGTGACCATTTTACACATGGAGGAACCGAGGCACAGCAAAGGTAAGGACTTGGCGCTAGTCGATCCCGGGACTCGGAGCCACACCCCCCCCCCCCGAGGGGCTTCACCTGCTGCTCCCGCCCCTCCTTCCGCGCCCAGGGTATGTGAGGCCAGGGTCCAGGAGTGCTGGGCGACCAGAGGAGGGAGCGAATCGTGAACCTCCTGTGAACACGCAGCAAACTCAGCTGCCTGCACCCTCTCCCTAACGACCCCCCGGCAGAAGCTGGGGGTGTATCCGATACCTGCCTTGCCCCTCACAGCAACTGTCCTCAAGCCCTCATGATTCTACCCCGCAGACACCTCTGGAATCAAGTCGCTTCCCTCTGCCTCCTCTGCCCCTGCCCAGAACACTGGACTGGAAAGCTTGTCTCTGCTACCCCAGCCACCCAGCAGGCAGCCTGAGGAACCCCAGGAACGACCACCCAGTCACACCACCCGCCGCTCACGTTCCCAGCCAAAGCACTCCTCAGCCAGCCCCGTGGGGCCCTGTGCCCCACCCCAACTTTATCCCCCACTGCTGTAGACAAAATATTTGTGTCTCCCCAAAATTCATGCTGAAATCTTCACCTCCCCCTCCAACCCCACATGAAGGTATTTGGGTGATTAGGAGGTGATCAGGCCATGAGGATGGAGCCCTCGGGAATGGGATTGATGTCCTTATATAGGAGGTTCCAGAGGGCTCCCTGGCTCCTTCTGCCATGTGAGAGGACACAGCGAGAGGACAGCTGTCTGTGAGCCATCACCAGACACCGTATCAGCCAGTACCTTGATCTTGGACTTCCCAGCCTCTAGAACTGAGACAAATAAATCTTGTTTACAAGCCACGGAGTTTAGGGCATTTTGTTACAGCAGGCTGAACAGACTAAGGTACCCGTCATCTCCCCCAGCTTCCCCATGTTGCAGCCACTCTGACCTTTCCACCTGTTCATTCATCTACCTGCTTGACAAAATCTGCGGAACACCCACCACGGGCCACGCACAGTTCTAGCTCTGGGGACACAGCAGTGAGTACAGACATATAATGTCAAGCAGCGACGGGCACTCCGTAGAGAAACAAAGCGGGGCAGCACGATCCAGACTGCCGCCCACCCCCACTACAGGAGGGTCTTGGCACAGGCGGGAAGGAGTGCACGAGACGGGCTTGAGAAAACCTGGGAGAAAGTTCCAGGCTGCAGGGCAGTGGACGCAGTCCCTGCGGTGGGAAGCCGCTTGCAGTGTCCTAGGCGGCTGGCGCAGAATGGGAGACGAAAAACACAGCAGAGGACGATCAGAGCCAGGCAGGCTCTTGCAGGCCATGGTGAGGGGGCTAGACCCTGCTACCAGGGCAACTGGACAACCCATCTGAGAATGTGTGTGTGTTGGGGGAGCAGGGTGATGTGATCTGGCCATTGCGAGAGAAGACCACAGGAGGCGAATTAGGACAGCTGTGAAGATCCTGGGGCGGGACTAGGTGGCAGTGGAGAGAGGTGGTCATGTTGATATGGGTTTCATTCTGAAGCAGGGACAGACAGATTCTTAAAGGCTCCAAGTTCCTTCCAGGCTCCTCTCACCTTCAGAACCCCCTTCGCCTCCTCCGCTTCCCCCTTCATTTCCCAGCAGACACTTGTTTCTTAGAGGAGACCTCCCTCCCCAAGGAGAGCCCGACAGTAGTTGAATCCCTAGAATGAAATCAGGCAGAGTTCAAATGAGGAGCCACCTGTAGAATGACAGGGTTGCTGTTTATACTTGATCTCGGCTGAAAGGCTGAGAAGCGATGACAGGCTGGCTGTCCAAATGCCTAAAACCCAGCCAAACCACTGTGACCGTCCCCCGGCCCAAAACCACCCCCTCCACCAGCTCTGGGCAAGCCGCGTTTCTGCTTCGCCGTGGGCTCCCTGCCAGCCTCTGCCAAGAAGGGGCGCTAGAGGGAGGCTGAGGAGGGAGAAGAGACCTGCTCCTTCCTGTCTACTCTCAGGCCCCCAGCCTCCTTTCGGCACCCACAGCAGCAGCTCTTCCCTGGGTCAGCAAAGGAATCTAGTCTGCAGCTCTCTCACGCTTGCAGGACCAGTCTCACTGAGCGCCTTCCTCTGTTTCCAGTAGTTTCTTTGTTCCTTCAAACTGGGGATGTAGCCACTGCCTGACTTGTTTCCTGCATGACACTCAAGAGCAAGGATGAGGCCAAGTCCAGCCCACCTGCGTGATTTTGTAAATAAAGTTTTATTGGAACACAGCCATGCCCATTTGTTTACATATTGTCTCAGGCCACGTCCCGATAGCAAAATAGTTGAGTAGTTGTGACAATGTGGCCCAAAAGCCAAAAATATTTACCATCTGGCCCTTTACAGAAAAAGTTTGCTGACCTCTTTGCTTTGGAGTTCAACTTTATCCTCCCAGTTACTTAGTGAATGACTTTATTCCTAGTAAATAAATCTCTTCATTCAAATATGTGGTATGGCTTGTCTCCTGGCAGGATCCTGACTGATGCAAAAATGACAACACCCAGGTGGCATGAACGCTCAGCCACAAGGTCACTCACTGCCCATGGGCAGCTGCTCGGTCTCTAGGAGGGCCCAGTAATGAGCAGTTTCTCAAAAGGAGAATAACCATCTGCAGAGGAGAGCATGATCTACTCCGAACCCGAGAGGCCTTCGCCGTGAGTCACCTCTGGGTAGCTGCATCCCTCCCAGCCACCAGCTCTCCTCACATCCCTGCATCTGCTGCGTCAGCAGCCCAGGTGGCAGGTCAGCTTGCAGGTGGCCGGCTCTGGGCCTCCGTCAGAATGAGGGGCTGAATGGCTTGTTTGGTAAATGGGTTGAAGTAGCACCCTTAACTTAGACCAGGTAGAAGATGCTGCCCAGATCCAAAAACACGCCACATCGCCAGTGCCAGCCAAGCGGCACCCCCGCCTCCGAGCTTTCCAGTTTAGCTCGGTTGGGCCCCACCTCTGGATTCCTAAATTTTAATCTTTCCAACTTCTCCCCTTGTCTCCGCAGCCCTCAGCCTTCCTACAGCTGCTACCTCCATACTCCTTTGGTTTTGTTTGCTCTTCAGTAGGCTGGCTAACAGCTTTCCACCTAGTGAACAATTCTTACGTCGAATTCTCTCTGTTCAAGTACCTGGCGTTTTTCGTCTCTAGGCCGGAGCCTGACCAACGGGATGTCAGCGGTGGGTTTGGTTCACTGCTACCCACTTCCTAAATGCCACTGCCTGCTCACTGTAGTGGGCCAGCCGACACTGCATGGACTGTCAAGACCAAGTTCCCTGGGTCCTGTGTGATGACAGCAAGCAAGAGAGTTGAAGTTGCTCCTGCTTCAGGTGGTCCTGAGAAAGCGGCATGGAGAAAAAAGCGTCTGCCAAGTCAGTAGCTCACACCAGCTGCCAAGGGCTGTGTTGACCTACTCCAGTAAAGACACTTCATTTGGGCCAACAACTGCAATTGGAGTCGCCACCTGAGTGTATTTATAATAATCCACAGTCACTCTCCAAGGCTCATCTGCCTTCTGCACAGACCAAATGGACCAGCTGAATGGGGATGAGATCACTGCCCCTGCTTCTGTCAAGCCATTAACGGTGGCACTAATCTCTGCAATTCCCCCAAAGGAGGGAGGGTTGCTTTTGGATTACTATCCTGGGGAGGATGGGGGTTTCTAGGGGCTTCCACTTGGCTCTTGCTACTACAATGGCCCTGACTCCACAGGTCGGCTCTGCCAGCTGCCACATGTATTATATCCCAATTATACAACCAGGACTTGGGAAAGCACAGGGTGGGTCCATGGGCCTAGCGGGCCCATTCTGAGTTGAGCTTGAGCTCACATTCCATCTGTCACCTGCCCACATAAGCCCCAGTGTGGTCTGTGTTTTAGTCAAAGCAGAAAAAAGTCAGAATGTTTGCCATCTATAAAAATGACAAGGGGTTGTCTAAATATCTAAAAGCCAATCAAAACCCTCAGTGCTGAGAAAGAACCTGTCGAGAAACTAGTGTAGTCTTTCCAGGAAACAGTTCAACAATACATAACCAAAGCCATACAAAGGGTCTTCCTCTTCCACACAGCCATTCCAGTCAGACAATCACTCGATCAGCTGCAATACGGGCAGAGCTTTTGTGCACAGAGATGTTTGTTTACAGTTGTTTATAGCAGCACAAACAAAAATAGATACCTGGGCACAATGAAATACAAAAAAATGCTTCACTAATTACAGCACTCCCACACAGGGATTAATACACAGCCATTAACATTCAGTTTAGGCGAAAATAGTGTCATTTTTAGCCTTTCAGATTGGCAAAGACTTTTTAAAGAGATTGATAATAGCCATCGTTGGCAAGAGTGCTAGGAGTTTGACATTCTTGTACTCTTCTGGTGGAAATAGAAGCTGATGGAACCTTTTTGAACAGCCATTTGGCAGTATAAACTTAAAAAAAAAAGCAGTCATACCCTTTGACCCAGTGCCTCCACGGCCTGGAATCCATCCCTCAGGAACACACCCACACCCCCACAGACCCAGCTGCCGGCAGCATTGCCTACGCCGGCGTAAACTGGAAACCACCCAAATGCCCATCAATAGGGAGTGAGTTAAACGATGCACACTCAGCTGCACACTGAAATCCGTATTTCTCCCCTTGAATTTCAAATAGGCATCTCAAAGAATCCATGGCCAGAGATAAGGTATTTCCCCGATCCCACCAAATTGCTCCTCTCACGTCTTCCCATGGTGGAAACCAGCCTCACCATTCACCTAGCTGCCTCGGCCAAACCCTGCAGTCACCCTTGACTCCTCTCTGCCTCCTGCACACACTTGGCCCAGGGGCCCACCTGACACAGAGACCACTTAAGCACAGCCAGGTACCTTCTATCCTTCAAGACCTCCTATGACCTTCTAAAGGGACCACCCTGTTTCTACTCTTGCCCCATTACAGTTATTTCTCAAGAGTAGCGAGAGTAATACTATTTATTTATTTATTTAATCCTCACCTGAGGACATTTTTTCACTGCTATGAGAGAGAGAGAGAGAAACATCGATTGGTTGCCTCCTGTATGTACCTGGACTGGGGATCAAACCCTCAGCCCAGGCATGTGTCCCCACTGGGAATCAAACCACAGCCTTTTGGTTACAGGACAATGCTGCTCCAACCAACTGAGCCACACTGGCCAGGGTGAGAGTAATAATTTTTAAATGATTTAAAAATTAAATCAAGGTTGCACATCCATACAATGGAAGATTATTCAGCCCTGAAAAGGAATGGAGTGTTGATAGATGCTACAGTGTGAACAAACCCCAAACGCATTATGCCGAGTGAGAGAAGCCAAACGCGGAAGGCCACGTACTGGATGGTTCTATTTATATGAAATATTATTAATAAATAAATCCATGGAGACAGGGAGCAGATCAGTGGTCGCCAGGGGCTTGAGACAGGGAGAATGGGGCCTGTTTAATGGGTATGGGCTTTCTTTTGGAGGGCACGAAAATGTTTGGAACTAGATAGAGGTGGTGGTTGTATAACACTGTGCACTAAATGTCACTGAATTGAATACTTTAAGATGGTTAACTTACTATATGAATTTCACCGCAATAAAAAAAAAGAAAAAGAAAAACAAACTAGATCACAGCACATTCTGTGCTTAAAATCTTTCAATGGCTTCCCAACACAATACAAATAACATCCAAACTCCTTACCTGCAGGTCCTCGCGGTTGGGGCTCTGCTCTGAGACCTTGCCCTCGCCTCTACCCACTCCCCACAAAACTCGGAGAAAGGGAATATCACCCCCATTTTAGAGGGCAAATGGAGTTCGGAGAGATGAAGTGTTTTGCCTGGGATCACATGGGAACTCGGGCGGCCTGAAGCTGGCCCTGCCTGGCTTCTAGCCAGTTCGCAGCTGCAGTGCCATGGTGGCCGCCCAGCCCTCCTTCCAGGTAGAGCACTCACTGCCCCAGCTGCAGGGTGCTGGGTGCATCACTCTCAACTCTGAAGGTGAAAGAACCCCCTCACCCAAGGTCCTGCCCCTCCTTGATGACAGTCCCTGCAACGAGGTATATATAGATGAGGAGTCTGAAGGCCTGCGCTGCTGCCAGCTCCAGAGCTGCCCGCGGCCCAGTCATAACTGCATCACAGCTCAATTCCTCCCACTGCCCAAACCTGCTCCTTCACTTCCTCACAGGGCTGATTTCCAAGGGCACCCCAACATACCTCCTACTTGCTAAGCTCCATCTCAAAGTTCGCTTCCTGGGACCCCAGCCTAAGACATCTGCTCAGCCCTTGAGGGACAGGCTGGAGGGTACAGTTTTTATCCTGAAGGCCCCGGAAGGCTATAGCTAAAGCATTCGAGTGACAGGTCAGATTTGCATTGTAGACAGATTCCACTAGAGGACAAATCGGAATAGAGAGACGGGAGACCAGTAGGCCTGTGAGTAGGATGGTGGAGGGGCCGGGGCCTGAATTCACACCATGGCAGTGATGGCAGGGAGGCCAGTTCCAGCAATGGCCACTGGGTGGGATAAATGGACCATAATTCTAGACTGGCCGGTGAGCCCTGTGCCTGGCCCAGGGTGACTCAGGGGATGCCGGTGCCTCGGGCTGTCTTCCATCTGGAAGTTACTCATCAGCTCTGAGCCAGCCGCTTGTAATGCCAGCCCTGGCTCTGCCTGTCACTAGAGGTGTGGCCTGGACATGGCACCTTGGTGCCTCACTCCGTCCATTAGAGAAAACTGGGCTAATACCAGGCCCTCCTCGTGGGGTGGCCATGAAGAGGCAAGGAGTCAACACAAGTTCAGGAAGCTCGGATGAGGGCCCAGCATGACACCCGTGAGCATTACCTTGCTCCCTGCGTCTTCCCGAAGACCTGCTGGGCATCTGGAAAGAGCACAGGCCGTGGGTCAGGCACATCTGGCGGCCCTGTGAGTGTGTGTTGGGGGGCCAAGACCCTTCACTGCTGAGCCCCAGGTCTCACATCGGTGGGACGGAAGTGACCCTCCTGGCCTTGAGGGGCTGTTAGGAGAATGGAGCAGCACTTGCAAAGCTCCCAGCACTGGTATGAAGTCAAATGCAGCTGCTGCCGCTGTGAGGCTGGCAGGGAGTATCCGTGCAAAGCTCAGCACACCCGGCCATCCCACGGCAGGCAGCTGAGCCTCGGCAAGGCCAAACCCCGCCTGTCCTCCGCACCGTCAGCCTGCTCCTCCTCCAGTGTTCTCTCCCTAAATGTCATCGCCATCGCCCAGCTGCCCGAGCCAGAAACGAGAAGAACGCCCACGTCTTCCCTCCTATGTCCCCCACCCCAGGCAGGCAGCCACCAAGCCCTGGCAGGCTCCAGATTCCCCTGTCTGCCTCTCTGCCATCCTCTTACCTCCCCACTGGTCATCCTGCCAGCCCTGCTGATTCCATTTCTTCACTTAAGCCAGCTCAGACCCTGGGGGACACATCCCAAGGACCTCCTCTTGAGAGCCAAGCTCTTTAACCAACTCAGTAAGGGCAAGGCCAGACCTGGCACTATATTCCCAGGGTATAGCACAAGGCCTGGCATACAGTAGACACTTAATAAATGCTAGCTGGCTGGAACATGGACAAACGCATGCATATGCGAATGTGTTGGCCGTGCCAGTAGAAATAACATTAACAATAATATTAATAGGGCACCTGCACACAGCACCCACTACCTGCCAGCGCCTTTCTAAGGCCCTACGTGGATCACCTTGTTTCACGCTCATGACAGCCCTGCGTGCCAACAGCTGTGGTTTCCCAATTTTACAGTTGAAGAAATGATGCTCTAGGAAGCTTCAGTAACTTGCCCAAGTTCACACAGCCAGTGCACGGCACAGCCAACATTTAAACAGGACTTGGGACAATTGCAGTAACCAATCGGAAAAGCTCCCAGTCACTGCACTGTGTTCTCTCCCAGGCACTGTCGCACCAGATTCCCCCACGATCCTGTGGTGCAGGCCCCAGGCGCAGTGGGCTAAGACTCTTGCCCAAGGTCACACAGCAGTAAAGAGGGCTGTTCCACTACTTCTTTGTTGATAAATGAACTGGTGTCCCTTTTAGTAACTTCGGTTGAGGGTCTACTCCCCTGGAGTCTACTTATTCCTGGGGACCCTGATGACCGAGCAGTGGAAGTGGAGGTCAGACGGAAACCGAACAGCTGGGTGGGCGCTACATGCCAGCTCTCACGCTCCTTGCCTCCTGTGTCCTCAGGTTCCAGCTTCAAGCCCTCCAAACTCACTGGGGGCAGAAGCTTTCAACCACTGGCAGCCTGCAGAGCAGTGCCTCAGGCCTGCCTGTGGGGTGAGGTGGGGGAGACCCAGCCGCCAGGACCCGGGGGACACCCCCACCTCCGCCTCCACCATGGTAGTTCTGCTTTGTCCAGGGTTCTGAGGGCACTTTCAATTGGAAAAAAGGCTCTGCAGTCAAAACAACTTTTGAAAACCTGTGCCCTACGGGATAAATGTCCTTGTCAAGTGAGGCGGCCTTCTCAAGTCTACCCTGGTGGCATTCAGGGACTTGGATGCAGCAAATTCTGGGATGGAAGGGGCAGGAGGGTGAGAATCTCTGGTGCCCTTAGCCAAGTCCAAGGTCAAGGCTGCCCTGACCATGCGTGGCCACAGGTCCTTGCTCTGCGTACCTGCCTGGGGGTGCTCTAAACTGGGGCCTATTTGTCTCCCATGGCACAGTCCTGCATCTGGGCATTTGCCCACACAGCTTCCAGTGCCTGGAATAAAAAGAGGAACCACATATGGGCCGCCCTGACCCCAGCCCAGCAAGCCGTGCTGGCAGTGCTGCCCACTTTCTGCAGCCTTCACTACAGACCTGCCAGGTATCATTATACCCATCCCAGGGAGGGGAAGTTGAGCTTCAGGGAAGAGAAATGATGCATCAGAACACTCCAACCCAGGCTGGTCTGACTCCAAAATATTCTCTGTGGCACACCCTCACCTATGACCTCCAGAGCCTGACTCTCCCTCCTCACCTTCATCCAGACCCTGCCTGCTCTCAGGGCCCGCTGGCACCTCTAGTGTGCCCCGTTCTCACTTATCCCCCCGACCTTTGTAAATCCTCAGCTCCAAAAACACTGTCCTCCTCCCATACCCGCTTCATCTTTCTGACCCTGCACCCTGTAAGTATCTGCTTAGGTGTCACCTCTTCTGGGAAGCCCGTCCTGGACGCCTGGCTAGGTAAGAAGCCTCCTCTAGGACTGAGTTTCCCCCATTACAGCCCCAGTGGCTCTACCTTGTAGCCATTTGCTTCTCCGTATCCTAAGGAGACACTAAACTCTTAGGGGTTAGGTCCAGGTCCCGGGTGCTCACCACTATACCCTGTGCTGCCCATATGGCGCAAAGACAGAGCAGGAACACAACAAACGCTGATGAGCAGACTTGTGAGTTCAGCAGGAAGCCTCGGTGCCTACAAAGTGCCAGGTCCTCCTGGCAGGTGCTGGACACAGTGCGCAGATGAGGCCCAGTCTCCGCCCCCCGGGCATGAGCCCTGCCTTTCCCAGGAAGCCTCTCTCGATCTCCTTGTCCTCTGCCCGCCTCCCACTCCACATCTCATTCATTCACTCAAATCTTTGAGCACCGGCTAAGCCATGGTGGTGTAGGGAGCATTTGGCAAACATCTGGGACACAGAAGGTGACACTGACACTGACACTCTTCCCCACGCATCCACCCCATGGTGCTCGCCAGGCACAACAAGTACACAGCACATCACTGGCATGGGGAGCGTTCAGTGACTCGCTCCTCTTCTGTTACGCGCCAGGCTGCTTCTGAGGCTCCCCGAGCTGCCCCCGCCCACCCTCCCTCAGCCCACGGGCTGTGACCCCTTCCCCTGCCCCTGTCCGGCGCAGCCGTACCCGGTTGATGAGCTCGCCGACCATGCCCGTCCAGGAGCCGTTGGGCTCAGGCGCCCCATACAGCCCGTCCTCCACCAGCCGCAGGTGGTAGCGGAAGCGCAGCAGCTCAGCCAGCTCCCGTAGCATGTCCACACAAAAGCCCTCAAAGCGCTCGTTTCCCGACAGGGCCTGGAAGTTGGGCCGGCGCATGACGTATGGGTTTTCCTGAGGAGGCAGGGAGAAGCGGGGTCAGGGCCCAGGCATCCGGGGGCTCGGTCAGGGTCCTGGGGCCCAGTCTGGGCAGCTACATCCAGAATCTGCTCAGACTGGGAAACAGGCCTGAAAGCCAGGGCAAAGCACACGGGCTCTACCAGCCCCTAGCAGAGCACAGGGCGCCATTTTCCTGTCCATGGGCCAACCTCTGTCTCTGTCTCACAGACCTATGAGTGAATCAGACCGGATGGAGGTCATGTCAGGCTGGAACAGGGTCTTCCAAATTCCTGACTACGACCCACAGAAAAAGATTCATTTTTACCTTGCAACCCAAGTCACATACGTACACATATATGTGTATTGACTCACACGCCATAACAGGACTTAGTTCCACAAAACAGTCCTTATGTTGATGCCTGTGGCAATATACCCTGGTATTTTCTGTCCTGCTGCACATTTTTTTACATAACCAGTAGTGAGCCACCAAACTGACTTCATGAGCCAGCAAGGCACCAAAGAGGGTCTGCCCCACCAGGATTCAGCAGCAGCCCAACGCCCCCGGCAGATGCCAGATGGTCCATGTTGAGAGAATTTGGAAACCCAGGTGGTTTTACAAAGTCTCCTAATTATAAAGGTTAGCCACAGTTCAAATCCTAATACCACTTTTTAAAAACGCTGTGCAGGCTCAACTAATACCTGCCAGCTTGCCATCTCTGGCCTAGAGCTGGTCTGTTACGGCGACGCCTATTTCTGAGGGGTTCGAGCAAATTTCACCAACCCCTATGGTGCCAAGCAAGACGAAGCACATGAGGGTGCCTGTAACAGAAAGGAAACTTATCTTGCCATAGTCATTGTCTAAATGGTTGTTTGTGCAGTGTCACTTTGGACTTAGGAATGAAAGGAGTCAGGACGTGGGAGACTCAGGAGAGCTCTGGCAGTAATGGCCATGAGAGTGACAGGGTACTGAGTGCCCACTGAGCATAGCCCCTGTGCTGCGTGTGTCCTCTGGAGTCTATCACTTTGATTCCTTACAGCAACCTTACACAGGAGGTGTCACTACACTCATTTCACACACGGGGAAACTGAGGGCCACAGAGGTCAAGTGACTTGTCACCTCTCGGTTATTCAACGCATCGTTACTGAGCTCTGAGGCAGGCGTGGCTGCCATATTTTGCATCTCTTCCCATCAAGAGGTAGAGCGGATCTCCCCACCCCTTGGTTCTGACCTGGCCTCAAGATTTGCTTTGCCCAACAGAATGCGGTGCAAGTGTTACTGTGTGAATTCCAGAGCCTAGGCCTTCAGAGCAGCCTTTTGGGACCACTGTGTCAGGAGGCCAGGTTGGTCTGCTGACAGATGAGTGAATTGAGGTGTGCTGGCCAGCAGCCAGTACCCACAGCCACTCCGGACCTCCCAGCCCAGCCTAGCTGCCAAAGAACACAGCAGCTGTAGCGAGACCAGCAACACTGCTCAGTCAACCTATAGAATTGTGAGAAATAATGCTCATTATTGCTTTCAGCCTCCAGGTTTTGAGGCGGTTACACAGTGACAGGTACTATGAGGCCAGGTCCTATTATAAGCTCTGGGTTCCAGGACCCTACGAAGCCCCACAGCTGAGGGGTGATGAAACGGAGGGAAGTCAGTGCTTTTTTTTTTTTTCTCCTCTCTCTCTTTACCAAGCTGCCTTTTTCAAATCCAAAATTGTGGAACTGGGTGTAGGAATGTGAGATACTACTAATAATAGCAGCACCAGTGTTTCTTGTGGGCTTTGCTGTGTGGCAGCTATTCTGTCAGCGTGGGAGGCCAGTATTATTACCTCTGCTTTAGCGATACGGACACTGAGGGCCTGAGGAGTGCAGTGGTAAGTGGCTGATATGGACAAGTCAGTCCGACTCCAGGGCTCTGCTTTAAAGCCCTATGCCAGACTGAACACACGTGGACAGAATCTGAGGGCATCATGGGAGAAGCCAGGCACAAGGACAGGGACCCGGGTCAGATATCAAAGATGGAGAGTCAAAAATCAAGAATGATCTAGATAAGCACCTAGTGTTAGAGCTGGAAGGCTCTAGGACAGCCCTCTCGACGTGCAAAGGAAGAAACTGGAGCTTAGGGAGGTCACACACCTTGCCCAAGGCCACGCAGCTGAAGCAGGACTGTGGGAAGGGGAGACTGAGAAGAGCTGGGATTCAAAACCCCGTTGCTCTGGCATCCAAAGTCCTTGTTCCTTCCAGTAGGCCAAGCTGATCTCCAAATTCCAGACTGAAGTACTTGGGCTGTGGATTTGGGGTCAAGGCCTCAGGGCCAGGGTCTGAGCCTAGCTTATAGAGCCAGAAACAGGGACTGGGCCTGTGAACAGAACTCAAGATCAGAAAACAATGATCTAGGGCTCAATCCAGAGCCCCAGACCATCAGAACCGAGGGTCTTAAAGGAGCCTCTAATCCAAGGTTTTCAGGCTTCTTCAAAGAGAATCTTTTGTGCAAGCATGGCAGGTAGACAGTGGGTCGTTGCTAAGTCTGATCTGAGAGTTCATCCTACAAATGTCTGTGCACCTGTACACAAAAAGGCAAGTCCCAGAGAGTCATGGCAGCTTGCATGAGGTGGGAACCAAGACTGAAGTAACCCAATTTGGGACAGGTTAAAAAGATTACTGATATCACCAGAGTATCCCAGGCAACTACTAAAATAACAAGTCCTCTCAGATCTATTAAGAGGAAGACAACAAGCTACCAAATGTGTACAATGTGCTACTTTGTGTGAGGAAAGAGTGGGGATGTGCTTGTTTCTGCACAGACACTTCTGGAAGGATGTGGCTTCTGGGAGAAAAAATGGAGAACTGGAGAGAAAAGGAGACTGATTTTTCAGTACGTACCTCCTCGTTGAATTCCACTTAATTTAGGTTTATATTAACATCTGTCCCTTCCCTAGTTTAAAAGTTTTAATGTCAAATAGTAAAATATTTAAAATTTTTGAAGTATGATATTTAAAGGCACATGGAAATGCAAAGAGTCAAGAACCAAAGCAATCCCGAAGACCGTGATAACGGAAGGGTTCACCCTACCAGGTAATTAACACTTAGTTTAAAGCTAAGGTGTGTAAAACAAGGGGGTGTTCAAGCAAAAATGGACACATGGACAACAGGACGGAGGGCTGGAAACCCACACATGAGTGGATACTCGTTTATGACAAAGGTCAGGCTGCGGTGGTGACAGGGTCAACGATGACTTTAATAAACGGTGCTATTCAACTCAACATCCATATGGAAAAAATGTATCCTGACCCCCCACCTCACAGGATACATAAAAATCAATTCCAGGTGATCGTAGAGTTAAACGTAAAAGGAAAATGTATTAATTTTAGAAAATAAACAGACTACCTTCATGACCTTGGCCCAGAGAATTATTACATTCTAAAAGAATTAACCATAAAGAAAAAAAGAAACAGATAAAGTGAATGTCAGTAAAAGTACAAATCTTTTCATCCAACGATACCACGGGGGGGAAGAAAAAAGACACCAGGGAGTGGAAAGGCAAGCCACAAGGTGAGGGAAGACATCTGCTGTACATGGTTTGACAAAGGGCTGTAGCCAGCATATATAAATAACTCACAGATCAATAAAAAGGTCATTATGTTCCAATTTAAAAAAAAATAAAGACTTGAGCAGAGACTTCTCCAAAAAAGATTTTCAAATAGCCAATGAACACAAGAAGGTGGTTGGCTTCCCTGATCATTAGGGAAACGTAGGTGTAAACCACAGCATGATTGGGTCCTGGGTATAGTCACCACTGAGAAAAATAAGGAGCAACTGGAATTCTCGCTCAAACACTGCTGGTGGGAGCAGACAGTGGTACTGCCACTATGGACAACACTTTGGCAGTATCTATGAAAGGCCCTGGCCAGGTGGCTCAGTTGGTTGGAGCGTCATCCAGTAACCAAAAGGTTGCAGGTTCGGTCCCCGAACAGGGCACATACCTAGGTTGCCGGTTGGATCCCTAGTCGGGGTGGGTACAGGAAGCAATTGATCAGTGTTTCTCTCTCACATTGATGTTTCTCTCTCTCCCTTTCTCTCTCTCTAAAATCAATAAACATATCCTTGGGTGAGGTTTTTAAAAAATGCTACATGTGGTCACCAGAAGGCATGTAGTAGGGTGTTCATAGCAGGACCCTTCATAATAGCAAAACACGAGAAACGACTCAAAAGAGCACCTACATTTCGCGGCTAAATAAACTCTGCTACATTCATGTAGCAGAATACGTAACGATGAAACTAAACTACTCACAATACGGATGGATCTCACAAACACAGGAGCAGAAGGAGCCAGACCAAAGAGAGAACACAGAGTATAATGCCTTTTACATGAAGTTCAAAGGTGGGGAAAGCTAATCTGTGGTGCTAGAAGTTGAAAAGGAAGTTACTTTGCAAGGGGCACTGGGAAGGCTGGTTCCACAGTTGTGCTGCTTTTGAAAATACAGCAAGTACACTTAGGATTTGTGTAGGCTTCTGTACGCACGTAACACATCCATATAAATCTCTTAAAACTAAAAACAAAAAAAAATTAAAGGATGGTGGGTTCTAGAACATTCCTCACAAGCTGCTTGGCTGAACCCTTCTGTGAACCCAGGAGCCAAATCCATATATAGGGTTTCCTGGGTGCCGTTTAAATGACCCTGATCTAGTCCAACCCCTTCACGCCATTATGACTATTTTAACCCCCCCCCCCCACTTTAAAAGAGGAGACTCAGGACAGAGAGAGGAGACCACCCAGGTCATGTAGCACGGGGACGGCAGAGCCAGGCCTAGAATGCAGCGCTCAGGGCTCAGAGAAAAGCAGAAACTGAGGCAAATCAAGGTGGTGTAGTGCAAAGGACAAGTATGTGAGCTCTGCCACCTTCTAGCTGAGTGACTGGGGTAAGTCACTTAGCCCTCACCTGAAAACCAGGGGCCACAAAGGTGCCTGCCTCAGGGCTGCCATGAAGACTGAGTGACACACTGGTCAAAGACGTTGGCCACGTGGATTGCTGTTTTTATCTGGGGTGCCAGATCAGGAGAGAGAAAGGGGAGGGACTAGTGTACAATCGTGCTGGGCGCCACCAGGGGTGCTTTCTGATCTCATGCAATTCCGCCACGGCCCTTCAAAGTGGTATTAATGGACCCATTTTACAACGAAAGTATGGACATTCTGAGTGGCAGGGAGCAAAGCCAAACAGGGAGGTGATATCTGTCTGACCCCAGAGTCACCAAAGAGCAGGAGGAGACATCACGGCCTGATGCAGGGCATCATGAGTGCCCAGAGAATTCTCTGAGAGAAACAGGGCCTTAGAAAAGGCCGCTGCACAGCCCCATCGCCTTGGGCCCTCTCTCATGCCCCCACCTTCCCTGCGGGGCCCCTCTGTCTAGGCACCAGCCAGCCGTCTCTCAGCTCCAGACCTGTGAGCCCCACCGCAGGGACGCCTCCACCCGCCACCCCACCCAGGACCTTCTCTGCTCCTTCCTTCAGTCCAGCCCTATCTACGCGGCTTCTCAATATCCCACATCAGATCCCCCTCTGTGCGCACAGCCCACCCCAATTCAGGCCTTGGACTCTCCCACCTGGAGCGCCTCCCTCTCCTGCAGCCTCCCTCGTGGGCCCAGGAACTATTCTAACATCCTGACCTGGCCCTGCCCCTTCCTATCCAACACTTGCAAGGTACAGGGTAAGCATAACGGAGCCCCTCGGAGGTCCTCCCTGACCTTTGTCACAGCACTCACCACCCGGACTCCGTGCTTGCTAGGTGCTGGGAGGCACCATTCTAGGTCCTGGCGACAGAGCAAGGACTAAGACGAGTCCTGACTGCGTCTTGCCCCAGGCACCCACCTTGACTCAGTTCTGAATCCCCAAGTGTCTGACACAGCCCCTGTCCAGAAACACAAGTCAGAAAATGTTGGCACATCCAGCTGTGCACACCGAGCCCGCTGTCTCCACGTCCAATCTGACAAGCACTTCCTGAGGCCCCTGCCCCTGTAGCCTGCTGCCCGGGATGCCCACCCCTGCCTTCTCTGTGCACCCAACTCCAGCACAGCTTCCAAAGCCCAGTCTAATGCCACCTCCTCTGTGAAGCCTTCCTCAGGTCTTCCAAAGCCGAGTCATCCCTCCTTTCTGCATGGGAATGACCGCATCCATGCCTGTCACCTCCACTGAACTGGGATCCCCTTCCCACATGTGACTCATTCCTGTACCTCTAGAATTTGCCCAAAGCTTGGCACACAACAGCTTCTGAAAATATTTGTGGAATGAATGAATCCATCAAGAGAAGAACAAACGTCAGAAAGAGAACAACATTGGCTCATGGGCCCTGGGGAGGACAGGTAAGTGACAGAAGAAAAAGTCCCTGGGACCATGGCTCTGCTCTCTGACATCCCCTCCCTGACCTCTGCCCCTGCTCCCCACTAAGGACCCTGTCTCTTCATGCCTCAGGAAGGCCTTGGGACTGACAGTCCCCACCGACACAGAGGCCTGACTTCTGCCAGCCAGCCCAGCCCGGCCCTCAGGGCCCCTCAGTGAGGCTGTTAGAAAGTGTCTGGTTTCCTGTCTGCAGGCCATCTGTCCCTCCCCAGCGGGCTCACTGGCCCTTCTCCAGAGGGACTTGAAGTCCACTTTTAGATCTGGAGTTCCCAAGGGACTGAGGGAATGTCCCTAAGACAGGCTGCTTTAGGGGGCCTCGGACATTCTGAAGAAGCTGTGGTAATCCTTTCAACCTCTGCGTCCTCAGGATTAGCTGGCCCAGCTCGCGGAGGTACTAAGGGGCCCCCGACGACAACGTATGCCAGCGGGCTACGGACTTGGCTGCCACAGAGAGCATGGCTGCCTGCCGTGCCTGGCCTCTAGGCCCAGCTGCTCCAGACAGCCTCCTGCTCACCAGGTCCTGTGCGCCACCCCTTCCTGGCCTCCTGGAGGCCGCTGTGCCTGGTGGACAGCAGCAGGGCACAGGGGAGAGGGCAGGGCCTCAAAGGCCGACACTCAGCTCCAGCAGAGACTCGCTGTGTGACCTGTTTCCTTACCTTCGAAAGAGGGAAAAGAAGACAGACCCCCGGGAGAAGCTGGGAGGTTTACAGAGTGGCGCCTGGAAAGGGCCCAGCACAGTGCCTGTGCAGAACAGTGTTCAAAAAATATTTGCTGACCACAAAGGCCTGACTGTGGTCTGGTAAGATGCAGGAGCAGCGCCCAGAGCTGCACGACAATGAGGGGGTGAGAGAATGGAGATTTCAGAATGCAGGCTGTGGGGTCTCAGAGGCTTAGGTTCTATCCTGACTATGCCAATGACTTGCTGTGTGACCCTGGGCAAGTTGCTTCGCCTCTCTAAGCCTTGGTTTCCACATCTTCAAGATGGATATTAAATAAGGTGACGTGTCAACACACTTGGTTGGCAAGTGTGACTAAACAACCGCTCCGGTGATGGTGATTATAGGGCCTTCCATGGGCCAGACGCACACAGGCGCCCTGCCTGTGTAGCCTCGTGGAAGGCTCATGGCGCTGGCCTGCGGGCCAGGCATTCACAGCCCCGCTGTGCAACAGCGGGTGGGTAGAGCTGGGCTGGACCGGCTCTGATGGCAGAGTCTGTGTCTCCCCTGCTCCGGCAGGGATTAGGATGGTAGCGCCTTGGTCCCAGTCAGGGGTTGTTGGGTGCACGAGGCATGTCCCCACTGGTCTGTGCACACCCGTCCTCCTGACTAGGACCGAGTTGGGCACTGCTCAAGAAAGGCCCCTTCACCTACTGCCTCCCCACAAGGGCCACTCACCAAAATGGTTGTGACCACCAGCGTCTTGTTGGCCAGTGTCTGCGACAGGTTGATGTCCAGGGTGGTGGCGTTCATGGCCAGGGTCCGGTTAGAGTACCACACCCCGATCTGGGGAGGAGAAGGATGTGGTACTCTGACCGGTGGAGTCCCACACGCCCTCCCCACACGCCCTCCCCACCTTCTACCTCCACCCACCCCCACCAGTCAGGGCTCCGGCAGAACCCTGGGCCTGCTCACCTCACGGTGGCCCTGCCGGGACTTCTCTAGGATGCGTAGAGTGTAGTTGGTCCTCTGCCCTTTGCTGTTGAATTCAACCCGCCCGGTCAGCCCATCATACTCTACCTAGCAGGGTGGGAGGCGGCCAGAGGGAAGGGTAGCAGGGGCCCAGAGAGATGGGCAGGGGAGGCCCAGAGGGGAAGAGACAGAGGTGGAGGGGACAAGAGAGGGGGAGAGGGACCAGGAAGGACCACAATTAAACAAGTGAGGCAACAGACCAGCAAATGAGGGGCGATGGAACAAAGACATGGGGAAACAGCAGCACAGGTGGACAGAGGAAAACCAAGAGAGGTGGGACAAAGGGAAGAGCAAGGAAGAGGCCCGAAGAAAGCAAGGGGTGGTGGGTGGGGTCGGAGGTGGGGGAAGAGGGCAGAGGGGCCGCAGGGTGGACACAGTGAGTCTCCCACCTGAGGCCGGTTGATTGCCCTTAGCCCCGCCGCCCCCGGCTCACCATGCGCAGGTAGTTCATGAGGCTGGTCCCGTGGGGCCAAATGTT
Organism: Mormoops blainvillei; assembly: GCA_004026545.1. Lineage (NCBI taxonomy): Eukaryota > Metazoa > Chordata > Mammalia > Chiroptera > Mormoopidae > Mormoops > Mormoops blainvillei. Next base: position 73,883 of record PVJD01005379.1, read on the forward strand.
GGCCGATGTACAGGCCAGCGGCTTCACACCAATCTCCTGGCTGCGGTTTAGCTCCCGGACGGCGCTTACCACCACATGCACGGCATCGAACATCAGGGCAGCCGACAGCTGGGTTGGGGGCAGAGGTGGAGCAGGACAGGGAAGAGGCAGCTGAGCCAGGGAGACCTGAAGTCCCATGGTGCTGCCCCCAGCTCTCAGACAACTCTTCTTTCTCCAGAATGTGAAACCACACAGGTCGGGTCAGGAGCAAGGACAAGTCTCTGGCGGCTTTCTCAGGGAACGCATGTGACAGAGGAAGGTGTGTATGCGGCCCAGGCTTCTGTGGGAGCACCTCTTCCTGAATGCATGTGGCCTCGTGTCCCTGGGGAAGGGCACGTCTGAGAGGGTTTGCCTGGATGGTCAGCTGTGTCACCCCCACACAGGGTGTTCATGGGCCTGAGGGTGTGCCTGGGAACCTGCCAGTCTGTGTGGCTGAGGCAGGTAGTAGACGATGGCCGCAGCCCCTCTCTGAGTGTGTCTAGGGGCATTTGTGTGGGTGGGGCTGGGCAAACGCACCTGTTTGTCTACACAGAGGTGGGGAATGGCATCCAGGAGGCAAGAGATCATAATGGCTGTGAGCCTGGGCCTGGGAGGCAGGCAGATGTGAGCTAAAGGCCTAGCTCTACTATTCCCTGTAGTGGGTCAAGTGCCCGTCCCTCTCCGAACCTTGGTGTCCTCCCCTGTAAAGTGGGGATAATTGTCATCCCTGCCTCTGAGTACGCGGGGGGTGGGGGGGTCAAGGGAGGTAACACATGTAAAGAACTCAACGCAGCATCTGGCACAGATGCAAGCTGGCTGGTCCCTGAACTGAGACCGATGGCACCGGGTGTTTGTCTGTGTGCCGGTGCATGTGAGTGTGCTTAGCTGGGTCGCTGTGCAGGTGTGAAGCTCTGTGCCGTGCAGGCAGGTGCAGGGGTGCATGTGAACATGCCTCTGTGCACACATGTGATGTCCCTGTGTGTGCACGCTGACTGCATGGCTCAGTGTCCCCGTGAGCTTCTGTGCACACAGGAATGTCTTGGTGCCTCGGTCTGTGACCAAATGTCTGTGGACAAACATGAGAACATGCGTCTTTTGTGTGTCTGCTTTTACCCAACATGTATTATCGGACGCCTCCTCTGAGCCAGGCTGTTTTAGGTGCTGGGGATACAATGGTGAGCAGACAGAAACCTCTGCCCTTGGGAACTTACAGTCTCTAAATCTGTACCTAAGCAAAATATAGAGCAAGCCATGTGGTGGTCAGATAAGCAAAGACAGGTGCTGTGAAGGAAAATGCAGCAGGGACAGGGGCTTTATAGTGGAGAGTTTCCCATATCTTAAAAAGGGGGACCAAAGACAGTCTTAAGACTGAAGGGACACTTGAGCAACAACTTGGTGACGAGGAAGCAGGTCACTAGTTGTCTGGGAAAGTGCTTGCGAAGCGGTGGGGAGTGCAAGTACAAAGGCCCTGAGGGGCACAGGTGCCAGCGTGGCTGCCACGGCATGGGAGGCGGAGAAGAGGGCGGGGTCAGGTTCATCTCAGAGTGAGTCCGCGTGCACGTACTCACAAAGTGACGGGGAGTGCCAGAGGTTCTGAGCACGAACTGGCAGAGGCCTGAAGGGGCCCCAGGGCACCTGCGGGCAGAGTGTCTGCATGTGGGGGTGAGGGCGCACGCTCACCGCAGGGCCTGGGTAGGTGCTGGCTTCGCAGTTCTCCCTCCAGGACATGTTGAGGCTGCGCACAAACTCAGGGTAGAAGGGGTGCGAGGTGTTGAACATGGAGAAGCCCAGGATATTGGAGGTGTCCTCCACGATCCCGTCCAGGTGCAGGATGGGGAAGTCCTGGGACAAAGAAGAGGGGTGAGGCCTGAGGCTGGGCCCCACTGGCGCAAAGCCACGGGAGGGAATGGGGGCCAGAGGGGCTGCTGGGGGTACGTACCATGGTGGTGAGGATGTACTTGTAAAATGCAGAGGTCATTCCCAGCTCCGAGGCCTGGAGAACACGGGCAGGAAAAAAGGCAACCAGAGAGGCAGAGGTAGAGACGGGGAGAAGCCGAGAAGGGAAGAAGCCGAGAAGGGAGGAGATATTTAGAGACAAGCCTGGCGAGAAGGCACCCCGTGGGAAATACAGTAAGAAACCCAGAGATGGAGAGCGACAAGGAGGTACATGTGGTCAGAGGGGGACCTTGATCCCTCACATCCAGCTGTGCTGACTGGTGGCCCAGGTGGGACGCAGGTTTTGCTGGAGGAGAGAATGGTGCCCTTGAATGCCTGCATTGCTCTTGAGGTCACTTGGAAGACAGCCCTCTGGAGACAGGCGAAGGGACGCCTCAGAAACAGCGCAGGTGGGGAGGATAACCTTAACTTTAACGCCCTGCTGCCCCCGAGCCGGGTTTGGCCACTAATGTGAAGGGCTCGGCCTGGTCGCAGGTCAGATGAACCACCCCCACAATCTTTAAAAACACCTTGCAGCAAAAGGCAGCCAATTTGACTCTCAAGATTCATGTTTTGAGCCCCTCTTCTCACAGTCTCCGAGGAGAACATATCTAGAAGACCTCTCCAGACCGGAAGTGCCCAATCCTGTCCCCACAATGGTCATTAGAACAGTAACGGAAACCAGCTTGCACTGCCTGAGTGTTAGGAGCTGTTGCCACGCGGGTTACAGTCCATTTCACAAGGACGTACAGGCTTGAGAGGAAAGTGACCACTGGTCCCTTGGCCCACACAGAAAGCAGGGCCAGGATCCCGGCCCAGGACTGCCAGCCACCTGCTCCCAAAATCTTTTCTTCCAGCCTTCCTGCCTTTAGAGCCCTGTGAATTCTGTCCACACTTCTTCCTATAAGCTACAATCGGCTGTGACACATGGTTTGAATTTTTTAAAACTGGAGGTTAGATTATGAGAAAAATTCAGAGCAGGGAAGCAATGAATGATGAATGAATGCAGGTCACTGGCGGACAGCACGCGGTGGGCCCATGGAGGAAGGTCCTGGCGCTGGCCCCTCCTGGGTGTCCTCGAGCCCAGGAACCCCAGATTCTTTACCCACAAATGATCATCATACCCACCCACAGGGCAGGTGGGAGCCAAACTAAAGGGCACGCACAAAGCATCTCGACACAGGGTGGGACATGCACTTAATAAAGATACTAGGGGGCTCCCTCGAGTGTGGGCCAGGCGCTGTCCCATGCACTCTCCCCACCATTCACTCATTAACCCTCACGGCAATGCACAGAGGCAGCAGCTATTCACAGAGAGGGGAGGAGACTGTCCAGGGTGCAACCAGGGAGCGGCCAAGCCGAGATAAACTTTGTGAGTATCATCGACACGTAGGAAGCAGGTCTCCATACCCCCACGTGACCACCGAGGCCTGTGGGCACCGGGTGATGTGCTCTGTCTGCTCCCCATGCTTCTGTCCCTGACCCTATCGAGAAAGAGATGGGGGACCCACCTTACGGAGGATGAGGTGGGAGATGGAGGCATTGGCGTCGATGATAATGGTGGACACCTTGTCGTCACGGATCTCCTTGAGCAGCGGCGTGGGGTCCTGGCTGTCATCCAGCATCCTCACTGACAGTGTCTCCTTGGAGATGAGGAAGCCTCTCACCAGCTCCTCCAATCGCAGCAGGCCTGGCGGGGTGGCGGGGGCGAGGGGGTCATCCCAGATTAGAGCTCCTCTGTGTGCTTGATATAGGGCAAACACTCCCCCCTCCTCACCACCACGGGGTAACTGGGGAGAGGATAAAAGTGCACTCAAGAGACGGGGGCAGTTGCCTGTCCAGAGTGTAGCTGGCTGTCTTAGGGTCCTGGACCCAGGGACCTGATGCCTGGGGTCCTCCCAAATTAAAATCCCAACTTACTGCTCCTCCCAACCTCCAGATGCCTGTTTCCTGCCACCGTTCGGTGCCCCCACCCGTATGTGTTACAGGCATCTCACACTTCACACGCGCAAAGCCAAATTCTGCTCTTCTCGCCCAAACCAGCGTGTTGCTCAGGTCTAGACGGCAGCCTGGCTCCCGCCCTCTCTCTCACGCCCACGCCCAATCCCTCTAAGCTCTACCTTCAGAACTCACAGGCCCCCTCCAGCTGCAGCACACCACCGTCACCGCCCTGGCCCAAGCCCACGCCATCTCTTGCCTGCTACAACGGCCACAGCTGCCCTCCAGGGAGCCTGTCCCTTACACTGCCGCCAGCACTAGGTAAAGTAGACGTATCCCTTCTTGTCCCCAAACCCACTAACAGCTTCCCATTCAGTCGGAGTGAAGGCCAAAGCCTGAAAGGACCCACCCCATCTGATCCACCAGCCTCCTTACCTCCTGACCTCATCTCCCTCTGTCACTCACTCTGTCCAGCTACACAGGTCTCCTTGATGTCTCACACACTGTCCTGTGGCCTTTGTGCTGGCTGCTCCCTCTGCCCAGCACACGCTTGTCACAGACACCACACAGCTCCCACCCTTAACACCTTCACATCTTTGCTCAAACATCAGCTCCCCCGATGACACCCACACCCACCATTCCATTTCAGATTGCCCCCCTCTTTCCAGCTCGCTCAATCCCCATTACCCTCATCTACTTGTCCACAGGACTTATTCCTTCTAACTAAACAACGTCCTCATGTATGTTCATTGCCTAGCTCCTTCCATTAGAATGTAATCTGACAAGGGGAGAGATTCCGGCCTGGTTTGCACACCGCCATATCCCTAATACCAAGAATAACGCCTGGCACATGGCAGGTGTTCGGTAAACAACTTTTGAAATAGGAATTCTTCCTGGAGGTTACTGAGCATACCCTCTATCTCTCTCACCAGCTGCACACCCACAGACCCTTCAGCTTCTCGAACAGCTCCACCTGAATCTCAAAGACACCTCCAACTCAATGTGTTCCCCTGAACTGACTGTCCCCTCCACCTCAGGCAGAACCTCGTCACTATTCATGACCCTTCCCTCTCTCCTCCCTCATGGCTCTTCTCCAATCCAGCGATCTCTTCATCCCATTGCCACCACCTGAGCCCTAACCAGCCTCATCTCCCCACCTCCCTCGCTTGTCTCCCTGCTACATGTCACATCACTCTCCAGTCCACTCACTGCACTGCAGCCAAAGACCACTTCCTACAGTACACATGGGGCCATGTCCACTTGCCTGACCCTATGTGGGAATCTGCATTGTCTTCAGAATGAAAAAAACGCAAGGCCCTGTGTGATCATGCCCCGCTTGCGTGTCCTGCTTCATGTTCCCACACTCCTGCCGCAGGGAGCACCTTGGAGCCTCTGAGAGAGGCCACACTCCCTGGTCACAATTCTGCCCTTCTACGCCCTCTGCTCAGAACACGCTCCCACCCTCCTCCCCACCACCTCACCCTTCGGGTCCAGCTGAGATGTCCCTTTCTTGGGGGTGCAGGCTCCAAACCTCCCAAACCTCCTTTGTGCTCCAACAGCCCCTGCTCAGCTCCTAACAGAGCACACATCACTCCCCATCACGGCTGCTCAACAACTGAACAACTGTGCCTTCCACATGCTGGGAGCTCCCTGAAGGCAGGGACCACGCCAAGGCCTGGCAGGGGCTGGCATCTGGCAGGGGCTTAGCACTGTCTGTGAGCTACATGGTCCCTTAGGGAAACGGTGGGGGGTGGTCTGTGGAACCAGAGCTCCAGGCTCCTGAAGGGGAAGGACCAGCGGGGACTAAGAGAGCTGTGCCTGCGTCCCCTAGGCATTCCAACCAGGAGGCACCGATGACTATGTGGGAGACCGGACCACTTGAGAAGGGACTTTGGGGAACAGAAAACAAAACATCCAGTTTCCTCCCTCACACTCGGCCTTGGCACAGATGAGGCTGGCCGAGGGGTAGTTGAAGGACTTGAGGATTCGGGAGACCGCCAGGCTGACGTCCTCGTTACTGGGGTACAGGCTGACAGACGCAAAACGAAGGTACTGAAGGCGAGGCGTCTCCTCGGGACCCACCTTGATGTGGGGGATCTGGACAGAGAAGGAGCCTTTGCTTCTGCCCTGCTCCCTCCTTCCCCCGCTCCTCCCAAGGGACCCCCACCCCGCTCCACCCCACCTCACCTCCTTCTCGCCACAGATATGGCTCACTGTAGAAGCTGATGCAGGGCTGGAGGAGGGCCCCAGGACAGATACGACCCCCTTGGGCAGGATCTGACACACTGCGAGGGGTGGGAAGAAACCACAGAGTCAAGGACCCTTTCTCTCCTCTCCATCCCCAACCCCCAGGGACCCCCAACCCCCTGCCCAGAAGGGGAACTGACAACTCCTCCACCATGGGGACCCAGAGGCCCAAACCCTGCCACTCTACGGACATGAGGAGGGGGCACAAGACAGAGAGAGACAGGGAGAAACAGCAACAGAGGGACTGGTCAAACCAGAGAAAACAAAGGAAGGGATGAAGAAGAAATACCAGAGGTCTCCTTCTGGCTGCAGATACAGTACCAGGTTCCTTGCCCTTCATCCTCCTCAGCCTTTCTAACCACGCCAACACCTAGGGTGTATCCAACACCCCTCCACCCCGAACCCGTTCTTCTGTTGCACTTACTTGCTCCTTTCTTCCCTTTCCTTTCTCCTTAAACACGTGTGTGTCTCAAGACTGGAAAGTAGAAGCTGTTGCTTTGCCTGCCCAGTGCCCATTCTCAAGGCAGAACCAACCCTAACTTGTCCTCGGGGAACTATATGGTTCCCAGGATTGATTGTCACCTGACCCAAGGTCATAGAATTATATTTTCCTGGCCACAGTGATTGGTTCAGAGACTGAGACGGGCTCGAACCAGGCACTGGAGAGCCCTCCCCAGGTCTGCTACTATTACTACTGGGTTTGCTGAACTGCTGAGATGTGAGTTCTGAGCTGCTGGGGCCATACTGCTACCACGCGGGGAGGACATTCCTGAAAATGAAGCCAACTTAGAGGAAAGCAGGACCCAGAAATGAAGACAGAGAGATTCCTGGAACATCACTTAAGCATCTGGATCCAGCCATGCCTGAAACAATCTTGAGACATCATTTGAGTACCTGGATCCATCTGTGCCTGAAATTAATCCTTAAGCCTTTTAGGGAGTGACATGAGCTGATAAGTTCTCTTTCTTCCTTAAGACAGTCAGAGTTGGGTTACTGCCACATTCAGATAAAAGCATCAAAACTAAATGCCTTATCTTCCTCCAAACTTCCTCCTTCAGTGCCTTCCACATTGGCGAGGGCCCTACCATTTACCAAAGCCAAATACCTGGAAATGACCCTTGCCTTCGACCTTTCTCCCAACAGCCAGTTAGACACCAAATCTCGTCTCTTTTTTGTCCTCAAATTTCCTCACATCTGTTCCCTTCTCTTTGACCCCCTCTCCTCTGCTCTACTTCAGGGCTCTCGACTCAGGTGTGTACCAGCCTCCTCGCTGATCACCTGAATCTAGCCTCAGATTCACTTTCAGCAGCTCCCTGGTCCAGACCCTTCAAATGTGCCCCACTGCCCCTGGGAGAAGGCAGCATCATTTAGCCTGCCACTGCAGGCCTCCGGGTGCCAGGCCTGCCACCCTGCCCAGCCTCCCCTCCCACTGCCCAGTCTCACTCTAGCCCAGACGTCTCCCATGATCCCCCTAAACATGTCCTGAGTTCGAGTGGTCAGGGTGGATACAACTCCATACCCTATACCTTGGCTTCAAATACTTCCCCCTCCCTTCCACCCCAGCTCCAGACTACAGACACATGCCTGGAACACCATCTGCCTCCTCACCCGCCATCCCAGCTCCTCCCAATTTGCATTCTGTGCTGCACCAGTCAAAAGGTCCAGGAAACACTATACCTCATTCTCCCTCTCAGTGATGCACATGAACATAATAAAGACTCTGATAAGGCCTGTAGAAAAGAAATCTGTCTAAAATACCTTTGAGGACAGCACTGCCAAAGGTCTACAACCCCAGCGTGTCTGTCCACAGTATTCAGCAAGTACCTATGCACCCCTGCTTTGTGGCTTGCTTTGAACAACACCGCTCTCTCTGTGCATCTTGCTCACCCTACGGAGCTCAGCTTCAGTTTAGGCTTCCCCAGAATGCCTTCGCTACCCTGCCGCTGAGGCCCCCGCCTTCCTGCCGGGACCCCTCGTTGCTCAGCCCTGGGGGTCAAGTATTCCTGGCCAGGTACGAAGCTTAATTTTCAAATGAGGCCCTCGGCTCCTCCAGGGCAGGACTGAGCCTGGCGCTCTCTCTCCCCCTCATACCCAGTAGCCCAAACTCTGGGAGGAAGGCAGAGCTGACATGAAGGAAGGGGCAGACAGAGCTAGAGGAGGACAAGGCGAGCTAAGGAGGTGGGGCCGACAGACCCGCTGAGAGCTACTACCCCGCCCAGCCTCACCCCACGCCCCCGTGGCCCTGCTCACTGGTGTCCGTGGTCTCGTACTGGCTGTCCCGCTGCAGCTCAAAGATGTCTACTTCCACTCGGGCCTTGGCTGGGACCTCGATGATCCCGTTGATCTGCTCCCGGGCCAGGGCCAGGGCCAGACGCTCGCCACGGCCACACACCGTCTGGTCGTCCAGGATTGCAGCTGAGGGGACACAGGGGTTGGGGACCAGATGCCAAGATCCTGAGGTAGGAGTGGGGATGGGCACTGGGGTCTAGACTCCTGGGTCTGAGGCTGCAGAGAGCTGGAAGTCTAGACTTCTGGGTCCAGGGATGAAGTAGCTGGGGGCTGCTGCTCCTTGTTGCTGAGGAGAGCTGAGGTGGGAGGCCCAGATCCTTGGATCCTGAGGAAATGTCCTGCCTGGGTTCCCAAAGAGGAGCCCCGGGCCCGATGGGAGGGTCTCTGGGGAGGCAGGGGCAGGGCTGCAGGGCCTCACCCATGCGCAGTGATGACAGCACCTGGCAGCTGGGGCTGGCAAAGGCGACAATCAGCAGCAGCAGCAGCTCAGCCGGCATCTTCCTCCCCTCCTCATGGGGACGCAGCTGCCGCGGCCCCCACTCGCCACCTGTAGGGATCGACCACGGGCAGCTTGCTGACGTGGGGCTCAGAGCCCCTTTGGAGCTGGACTGCTGGACAGGGCGGTGACCACAGACCCTGGGACATTGTGAGTGGGCTCTGAAGGGCCCCGCCCTCATTAGAAGCTGACAAGACAGTACTGAGGGCATTGCTAGGAAGGAAGCTCAGGTCCAAGGCGCACGGGCAGGGAGGCGCTCACAGCACTCAGGCCTGAGGGCGAGAGCCACCACTAGAGAATATTCACAGCTACCAACTGGAGGGAGGCATGATATGGATCTCAGGTAAGAGCAAATTCCAGGGACCATCCCCACTCCAATAGGAAACCAAGAAGTGCCACCCCCAACCCAGTCCCGCCCTTGTCTCTGGGCAGGCAGCTGTTACTAGGCAACAGAAACTAGCTGGAGAGGATGCAGTGGTTGCTAGGCAACCCCTCCCAGGCCTCACTTGCTGTCTTCCTGACATCCCTGGTTCCCACAATCCCACAGGGAGAGAGGCCTGGACATCCGGGGTCTGGAGGGTAGAGTATCCAGGAGTTAGGAAACTTGGAGAGAGAGGGAAAGATGGAGAGAGACACACAGATATACCCAAGGCAGCTAAGGGGCTAGAGAGAGTAAAGAAAGAGACAGAAAGAGAAAAGCTAAGAGGGGGGAAATACAAGGAGACTCAGGAAAGGAGAAAGGGAAAAAGAGACAGAAATATAAGGACCCAGAAAGTTGGTAAGAAGACAGGGACCTGGGACTAGAAAGGGAGCGAAACTGAGAAGGAGAACTCCAGGGAGATATGGAGAGGACTAGCAGAGAGAAGGAGGCAAGAGATAGGAAGGAAGGGAGACACAGAGGTGGAGAAAGGGCAGGCAAAAGAGATAAGACACAAGAGAGACAGAACAGAAGAGGAAGACAGAGAACGGAGAGGGACACAAACCCACTCGAGATGTCACCAAAAAGAACCAGAAAGGAAAAGTAAGGCAGGGAGTGCACGGCCTGCTGAAGAAGGTGCTAAGCCACGCATCCCCCTTGCTCTGGGGAGCTAAAGAGTGGGCGGAGCCAGTGTATCTTTGCTTCCCATAGTTGCTCCCCACCTCCAGTGACTTAGAGGTTCCTGCGGGTGCCCCCCAGCCTTCTGCAAGGCGACTGCTGGGCAGGAATGAGTTGGGCCAGATGTGTGATTCCCCCTGACAAGGACCATGCCTCAAGGGGAGGACACTGGGTTCCACGGGAGAGGGTTACCAGGAGACCCAGAGTGCTGGGAGGTGAACCTTGGGGTCTCCCTGCACCCCACCCAATCCCCAGGGAAGGAGAGCTTGAGCTGGTGAGATGGCAGAATGAAACCTCCTAGGAGAGGGCAGAGACACAGTGCAACACTTCAGACTATCCCTTCTGTCCAGGAAAACCTAGGCCGGGGCAGCAGGAGAGCCCAGCAGTCCTTGCTCTACCCCCAACTTCCACGTGACCTTGAGCAAGTCTGTCTGTCTGTCTGTCTCTGGGGGCTTCTGGGGAAGACAGGCTGGGGTGGGGTGGCGGTGAAAGGGCATGCTGGACAGGCTGGGGGCTGCAGAGTGCAATGTGGATCTAAGATGAAGCTTGTCAAAGGTGGAGTAGCAAGGAGAACTGGGAGACCCAGAAGGAGAACTCAGAGGGGAGGGAGCGGAGGCTAGGGCTGGGAGGGAGGGGTCATCCTGAGACACCAGGGGCTTCTGGGACAAATTAGGGAGCAGAGACTGGAAGACGAAAGGCCAAGGAAGAGACAGGGGCCAAAAGGGCAGGGTCCCACAGGTGGCAGACACAGGTGGGAGCAGAAAGACAGAGACACAGTGCGGGGCCAGGGGTGGAGGCGGCAGAGGGACACAGGTGCATAGGAAGGCACAGACAGAAAGACAGACAGATCTAAAGGAAGTAACTGGGACTAAATGAAAAAGATACACAGGCATCGCCTAGAAGACACCAAAGGAGACAGAAACCAGAGGGAGGGTGTGAGAGAGGAGGGGCAGGAAAATCAGGCAGGCCTGAGCCCCACAGGCTCAGGGACTTGGGCTGAAACAGAGCTGCCAACTGAGCGGAAGGGGCTGAGTTAGGGGTCCTGCCAGGGTAGGGAGACAGACAAGTGGGTAGGTGAGATACTGACATTGATATCAAAGGCGAGAAGGCAAATCGGGTGAGAGAAGGCAAATGGGGTGAGAAAGAGGGCAAAAAAAAATGACAACAGGTACAAGGAATGTGGGGAGGAAAGAAATCACAAAACTCTGAAAAGAAAGGTGGCTTGTCAAAAGGAGACAGACAGAAAAAGTATGTCAGAGACATACAGAAGATCTATAGAAGAAAAAGGGGCGAGTAGGAAGACACAAGAGCGAGAGAAAGGGACAGAGACAGGCTCACGAACTAGTAGAGAGGGGGAATGACAGGGAGGAAACCTGAGGAGGGAAGACTGAGTGAGCTGGAGGGGCACAGGCAGGGGCTGGGCAAAGCAACCCTGCAAGGGAGCAAGTCCGCACAGGGTGCATCCACTCAGGCTGCCAGGTGCCGGGCGCCGGGTGCCGTGGGAAGTCTGGGGCTTTAGCGGGGAGAGGGGGCAGTAGCGGGAAGAGAATGGGGGGTGGCTGGCAAGATCACCAAGGAAAAGAAAAGACAAAGTCACAAAGTGGACCATGGAGCAGGGCAGAGGCCAAGGAGTAAGGGATGGGGGAAATGGACCCAGGTGAGTCTGGGGAGGAAAGCAGAAAAGTGAGAGAAGGGAGAGGGCCTCCAAGCCCAAGGTTAAAGAGGGAGGAGGCTGGGTGAGCAGAGACCCAGGCAGAGCACAGAGCAGACAGAGATAAGTGGCAAGAGGGTTAGACTAAGCACAAGAGCCTCCAAAAGAGACAAGAGACAGGCGAGTTTGGAGAGAGACAGAGAGAGAGATCAACACAGATATACCAAGCAATGGTGGGGCTAAAGGTAAAGAAGAGAGAAGTTGACCAGAGTCAGAGGGAGGCCCAAGGGGTACATGAAATGGAGATTCAAAAATGGAAAGACATTCCCCTGAGAGAGAGGCTGGACGGGATGCGGATGGGTTCATGGCAAGCAGTGAGGATAAGGCTCAGTGGAAAGAAGAGGAAGACAGAAACAGAGTGAGAGTGAGCAGAGCCGGTCATCGCGGACCCAGGCTGGAGAGAGCAGGGGTGGAGACGTGCCAGCAGTCCGGAGAAGGAGTGAGACCACAAGTAAGAGTCGGTCAGCCCCTCAGGACCCCAGAAGCTGAGGGGTGAGGGCGAGCTGTGTACCCAGAAGAAGGGGTGAGAAGGGGCTCAGGGGAATGGAGGTTGGGGAGACAGCAGGCCCCTGGTGGGGGAGGTTATCTGCTGCCCTGAGAGCAGCGAAATGTAGGGGCCCTGCCAGGCAGCAGTGGTTCCAACCTTCCAGGACCCAGGCCAGCCCCAGCCCAGTCCCTGCCCTGCAGACACTTACGGATCCTGGTGGGACGGAGAGCTGGGCTCCCTCGAGGCCCGAGAAACGACAGCGGGGAGAAGCTCTGGCACTGGATGGTGGTGTGGCTGGGGCGGGGGGAGAGGGCAGTCCACAGGGCCCCCTCCCCCGCCTCCAGCGGTGGCCCCCAACTAATCCAAAACGGAGGCTCTCAGGAAGCAAGGAGGAAGGAGAGGTGGAAGGACAGGTGGAAGAGAAGAGGGTGGGCAGGAGAGGAGAGGAAGGGGAAAGGAGAAAATGGAGGAAAGAAGGGGAGAGAGGAGAGGGCGAAGGAGCAAATGGAGGGGAAGGAGGGAGGAAAAGAGGAGAGGAAGGTGAAAACGGGAAGGAGGGGGCACAGGCAAAGCCGGGGGAGGGGGAAGCCGGCCCAGGAAAGGGCCCCCGCCCCCTCCCCTAGCCAGGCCGGCCTGGGGGGGCCACTGGGGGTGAGGACTGGGTGGAGACAAGGAAGCCAGCCATCAGGAGAAGTGGGGGAGGGGAGGGTTCGATGGGGGGGAGGGGGCCACCCCTTCCCCCCTCCCCCCAGCCTTGGCCCTGCCCTGGATGAGGCAAGGGCCTGAAGTCCTCAAGCCCTCAGCCCCCAAGGGAAAAGCATGCTGGGGGTGGGGAGAGGCCGAGGAGTGGAGGGGCTGGGGAAGATGGGGTGCTAAGAGACCCAGAGAGCCAAAAAGGGGGCAGGCGAGGTAGAGAGATGGGGAGGAGGGAGGGGACAAGGGAGGGGAAGATGAAAAGAAGCAGGTGGAAGAGGAAGGCAGAAGAGGGTGGGGTGTCCTGGGGGGTGCCCAGCCCTGGGCTTGGGTGGGAGGGCCTGGCCACAGACTCCTGGTTCCCTGCGAGGATCAGCCTCCGGCTCCTGGTCCCCAGCTGGGCCTGCCGCTCTGCTAGCCGCCACTGCTGCCTGCTGCCGCCACCGCCACCACCGCTGCCACCTCTCCTCCCCTCCGAGGCCGAAGCCGCTGCCTGCCCGCCCGCCCGCCCGCCTGCCTGCCACCCGCGCTGGGTCCTGGAGCCAGGGGGGGCGGAGAGATGAGGGAGGCAGGGAGGAGGGCGGGCTGAAGGGAGGGAGGGAGGCAGGCAGAAAGAGAGGAGGGAGGGGAGTCAGCGGAGGGGGAGCCCGTATTGGTCGTATTGGTTGGGGCTGGGGGGCCCTGCCAGAAGAATGCTGATGAGGAGAAGGCCCTGCATTGGATGGAGGGCCCACCCCCAGACCACCCCTTCCACCACAGCATGCCACCGCCCTGCCCAGGCAGCCCTTGGGCACAGGAGCAGAGAAGATGAGCGGCGGGGAGACCTGAAGAGAAGGCCATGCTGCTGGGGGAAAGGATTTACAGGGATGAAGAAACATGTAAAGAAACAGAAAGACAGCCATCAAGACTCAAGGAATGGACCAAGGTCCACAAACCTCACAAGGACAAGGACAGGGAGAAGCCCAGAAAAAAGAGAAAAAGGACCATGGAGACAAGAAAGCAAGCCATAGTGACAGGAAAAGGACCTTGGAAACCAGGCAGCTGTGGACCCAGAGAGCCCCTGTGAAGACAGACAAAGGCCTATGGGGACAGAAAGCCCTCCTCAAGGATGGGGAGTGGTCCATGGTGTGGGGGAAGGCCCACAGAAATGGGGACAAGAAATCACATCACAGCAATGGGGGGAGGGCCAAGGAGAGCGAGAGAAGGTCACAGAAATGGAGGGAGACCCACAAACACCAGGAACCACAAAGACAAGGATGTAGATACAAGAGGCCCACTGAGGCAGGAGCAGCCAGCCCATGGAGATAAGGCAAAAGCCCCCAGAAATAGAAATAGCCCCCACAGAGGTGAAGGGATGGGTGGTGAGTATGGGAATTCTCCATAATGCATAGAGAAATCCTTGGACCCATGGAAATGAGTGGGTGGGAGTAGAGGCCCTAAGTTCCGCAGTCACCTGAAAAGGGGCAGTGGGAAAGGGCAGGGAGCTGGAGGGCAGAGCCGACCCAAGTGGGAGATTTCCTCCCCCTCAGAAGGAGCTGAGCGGGGCAGGGGGTTGGAAGAGAGAAGCCGCAATACAGATATCTTGGAGTGGGGGTGGGTGGTGCACGGCTGGGTGGGGGGGTGAAGTCTGGGGGGAAGGAACATGACAGTTGGCGTTGAAAGCTGAGTCCATGACTCACCACCACCCCCAACTGCTCGTGACAGGGAGGAGACACTGATACACTCACGTGCAGCACTCCAGAACACGTGACTATATGCCTCGAGCACACATGTGGCATGTGGCAACTCTCACGCTGGCCTGGCAATGGGAAGCCCTCTGCAGCTGGCATGTGGGACATCCCCGACGTACACCTGACACATACATCTGATTCTGAAGGACCGCCAACTTTGCACACACCTCTCCACCCTACCTGGGCAACATCCATGGCCCCCCAACACCCATTCTCGGCTTCAGCTAGGCCTGAAAGCCCAGACTCACACCCGCCTTTAGGTCTCTGCTTATGCAGGGACTCCAGCACAGAATGCCTGTCCTCCCTAATACGGTACCACCACCTCAGGGAAAACTGCTCCAGGCCTCAGCTTACACCTGTATCATCTGAAGAGAAGGGACTAGCCAACCCAGGTAAGCGGGGAGGTCCAAGCTGGCTGGCATTTTCAAGTGGGGAGAGGAGGCCTCAGCAGGACTGAGAACTTGCCCACGGACACGGAACCTGTCAAAGGCTGAGCCTAGCTTCCGGGTTCTCTGGCTCCCACCCCAGGTGACTTTGCCCTGATGGAAAACCCAGATTACCAGCTTTAGAGCTCACTGATTCCCACCAACTTCTTTCCTCTCCTTCTTGCATTTATCCATTCGACATGCCACTGGGTCCTCCCTGCCAGGCAGTAGAGCCTAGGGGTCATGAGTGTAAATTTTGGAGTCAACCCCTGGGTTGGAATCCTGCCTCTGCCTCTTCCTAGTTATGGACAAGTTACTTAACGTCTCTGGGCCTTGGGTTTTTTTGTAAAGTGAAAGTAATAGTTCCTCTCTCCTAAGATTGTTGAGAGGATTAAACTGAGTAACACATGGAAAACACTGAGCACAATATTGAACACTTAATATACTCAGAACATGTTTGCTGTTGTTACTCGAGGTCCTAATAAAAACAACTTACATAGCTTTTACCCTGTGCCTCACAACAGCCGTATGGCACAGGGACCATTAACCTCAGATAGGGAAACTGTGGTACAAGGGAGTGGACTTGCCCCAAGCAACAGCTAGGGAGTAGCAGGGTCAAGATTCCAATCCTATCTAATCCAAAGAGTCTGTTTTATGTTTCGGTTTTTTAAATTTTTATTTATTAATTTTAGAGAGCAAGACAGAGAAACATCGGTTTGTTGTTCCACTTATGTATGCATTCATTGATTGTTTCTTGTAGGTACCCTAACTAGGGACCGAACCTGCAACCTTGGCTATGGGGACAACGCTGTAACCAACTGAGCGACCCAGCCAGGGCTCCAAGCTGTTTTTAATTACATGGGCCTGGTAGTAGAGGAAAATCAGGACAACCAGGTAGAAACCAATTGAATGACATAGCAAAATTACGACTGAAAAGTCACAGCTAGGTCTTACTCTATATTTCGAAGCCCCCTAGTAGCTTTTTGGCCTCAGGCAGGTAAATGGCCAACTCCTCTGAGACTCAGTTATTCATCTGGGGAATGGCGGTGAGGGCAGGTAGACCAAGTCAATCTCTTGCAGCTCTCCTGTCCTTGGTTTTCAGGAGTAGCTCCAGAGATATTTATAGCAGTTCTGGGGGGCAGGGGGTGGGGGTGGGGACGGCGAGTGGGGACGGACACAGCCCCTTACACGCAAAGGGACGCTAGCTTCCCTAAGCTGCGGAGGGGCAACCGGAAGGACGCAGAGTAGAGTCCATCCACTAGTCACGTCCTTCAGGTCCTCGCCCTGGCGGTGCTTCAGGTTACCGAACGCCCCCCTCCCCACTCCCTCCTCCGCCCCGTTTCTTCAAATGAAACTACCTGGCTCTGCTTTTCCTTTTACTCCATTTCCCATTTTCTCCTTGCTCCTTCAGGTTTTCCTCGCTTCCTCGGATCCCCTCTCTTCTTGTTTTTCCTCTGCCATTTCTCGTCCTCCCTCCCTTAAGGGTCCCTCAGTTTTGTCCCTCAGTTTTTCCCCCTCCTCCTTCACGCTGCCTTTATTCTTCGCTTCCTAACAGGGAATCTGGAAACTTAGGTTACCCTTTTCCTCCCTCACTGTGATTGGTGAGGCAGTTTCCTCTCCTGTTGACGCTGACTGGCGCTTCCCTCTCTCCCATCGCTCCCCAGGGGTTCCTGCGCCTCAATTCTCCCGCCCTCGCCCACTGGGTGTCGTGTGCCTCAATCACCCCGACTTCTCCCTCGACCCCCACGCGACTACACGTCCCCAAGATGGCGCCCGCAGCCTCACTCCGCTGCCGGACGTCATCACGCCGCTCTCCCCGTCCTGAGCCGTCAGGCGGAGCCGACCAGGAGGTGGAGGAGGAGCATCCTCTAGGGGACTTAAGGGGGCGGGCACTATAAACCCGGAGGCCAGCCGAGGAGAAAACGTCGCTAGAAGATTGGTTGGACGCTGAAGGGGATCCAGACGCTCCATACTATTGGCCCAAGGTTCGGAGACGTAAGCGCCGATTAGCCAAACGGCAGGGGCCAGGCGGGCGACGATTGGGCGCGTTTGGACATCCGCACGGCGGCCGTGGAGGAAGGTGGGAGGGCCGTTGCTGAGAGCGATTGGGGGCGAAAGCGAGGCTGCGGAGCAGGCGAGAGGCGACGGCGGGAGCTAGAGAGGGCGCAGCGCTAGGGTGGCCGCGCGAGGGGAGCGGCTGCCCGGGCCCGGGGCGTGCGAGGCGGCGGAGGTGGGTGAGTGCTGACGGGCGCGCGCGTGGAAGGCCGGTCTAGCCGCTTGCCCTCCCCTGCGGCCTGCTCTCGCCATCCCGCCTGCGCACTGAGGGCCGGAGGGGGGCGCGCGCCGGCGGTGAGTGCGGAGCGGCACCAACCGCCGGCTGGGCGCGCGGGCTGTCCGGCGGGCGGGGGCCGGGCTGGGGCGGTGGGTGGGGAAGGGATCTGTAGTCCAGTAATGGGGCTGAGTGAGGAGGGTCGGGGCTCGAGCTGAGTCCTGGGTGGGAAGGGGGGCGTTAGAGCTGTGCCCAGGAGGGGCTCCAGGGGTATTCGGAGCACGGGGTTTGGCCGCGGGACAGTCCAGGACCGAAAGGGGGTGGACAGTTGCCGGTCAGTTAGGTGCCCCGGGAGGTTTAGGGCGTGAGGAAAAAGGTAATTAAGTTAATGTAAAGAGAAGATCGAGTTATACCTGGAGAGAATTAAGCCAGTGAGAAAGGTGTTGATGTGAAAGATAACAGGAAATGGACATTGCCAGAGGGCAGATTTAGAGCTGAGGGAGAGAGGTCCAGGTGTGAATAATGGGGTTGCATTAATATGAAGAGGAGTTCAACCAAAGTGAAGGGGGTTTGGGTACCCCTGGAATGGGTTGAGGAGGGTTTCTGTGCAAAGAAGGGTTGGTTATGTGAAAAGGGTGCCCGGGTGTCCCTAGAATAGGTTGGATGGAGGTAGTCCTTTTGAAAAGTACAGCGAATTAGGCCAAGGTGAAGAGTGGGAATTGGGTCTTCTTGGAGGGGGGTTGGGGTGGTGAGAGAGATCTGTGTGTAGGGGGCGGTGGAAGGTGCCTGGGTATCACTGGAATGAGAACGAACTGTTAGATTAATAAGAAGTTGGGGATCTGGGTATTCCCAGAGTTTAATAGACTGGTTGGTGAGAGGGTCCAGGTGTGAGGAAGAGGGAGCTGGCTGTGCTCTATCTGGGTTAGGGTGGGGGTGGGGAGGTTCTGCCTAAGAAGAAAGGGTCTGGATATCCCTAAAGAGAACTTGGGCAGTGGGAGGATCTCTGTGTGAAAGGGGTTCTAACTACTGCAAAGGGTAGTCTGGATATCCCTGAGTTAGGTTAGTGTATGTTCAGGATCTTTTTGCAAAGAAGGGGAATTAAGATATGAAGAGGGGCTCTGAGCATCCCTGGAATGGGTTAGGGTGGGAGAGGGGTCTGCTGCAAAGAAGAAGAGGTTAGGTTAATAACGCGAAGAGGGTCTGTGTGTCCTGGAATGGGTTAGGGTAGGTCTTTTTGTAAAGAAGAGGGGCTAGGGTTGATAGCGAAGAGGATGTAAGTGTCACTGAAATGGGTTAGGGTGGTTGTAAAGATACCGGGTTTAAATCAACATGAAAAGGGGATCCTGGATATCCCAGAGGGGAATTAAAATTGTAGATGAGGTCTTAGTGCAAAGAAAGGGTGATTGACGTGAAAAGTGTCTGGGTACTCTGGAGAAACAAGTTAAGGTGGTGGGGAGGTGTCTAGGTATGAGGAAAAGGTTAGGTTTTTATGAAGATGGGTCTAGGGTATTCTGGATGGGGGTTAGGGTTGTGGGAGAGAACCTTTATTTGAAGAGAAAGATTGGGGTATCATGGAGAAGTGGTTAAGTGGGAAAGTCTGGGAATGGAGATGGGTTAGGCCAGTGTGAGAAACATTGATTAGAGGAAGGGGTAGTTTGATGTAAAGATCCTGGGCACCAGAGGGAGAGAGTTAGCGCGAGTACCAGGGGTTGTATCTAAAGGAGAGTCGTTGCACAATGTGAGGGTGCTGAAAGGGGTGGACATTGGGTAGTACGAGTGGTCTGGGTGTTAAAAGAGGTTGGAGCCTGGGGTGGGGAGTGGGCAGAGGTTGGAAGAAGCAGGTGATTAGAGCCTTGGCGGATTCCCCTGGGTACTGGGGAGTGGCAATGGGCTAGCGAGTTGGTAGGGAGAGGAGTTGGTGGAAGGAGGTCTGAGTGGAGAGAACACAGGTTCCTGTGTGATAGGTGGGGCCTTGGGTTAGCTGTGAGGCATGGGAGAATGAGGAATTGGATAGGTACGAGAATCTGGTGGGTAGAGTTTGATTCCGTTTGATTAAGAGGTGAGATTTGGGTAGAATCACCAGGAAGGGACTGCTGGGAAGATCTGGTGCTTGTGTTTGGGAGAAGATTGTTAGGGAGGGGGGTAGGAGTGGAAAAATGGAAGCAAGAAGTTAGAGGTGGATACAGATTTAGGTTGAAGGAGGGCAGAGGGAAGGAATCCTGGGAAGGACTGACGAAGCAGTGGCTTAGTTGTGATTTGTCCCCAAATCTCCCCTTTCCCAGCCTAGGGCCTTGCTGCCACCATGACTGAGGAGTCAGAGGAGACAGTCCTGTACATTGAGCATCGCTTTGTGTGCTCAGAGTGCAACCAGCTCTATGGATCCCTGGAGGAGGTACTCGTGCACCAGAATTCCCACGTGCCCCAGCAGCACTTTGAGGTGGTGGGCGTGGCTGACCCTGGAGTCACAGTGGCCACAGAGGCAGCTTCTGGTACAGGCCTCTATCAGACCGTAGTGCAGGAGAGCCAGTACCAGTGCCTGGAGTGTGGGCAGCTGCTGATGTCACCCAGCCAGCTCCTGGAGCACCAGGAACTACACCTGAAAATGATGGCACCCCAGGAGGCAGTGCCAGCTGAGCCACCACCCAAGGTGCCCCCCCTGAGCTCTAGTACCATCCACTATGAGTGTGTTGATTGCAAGGCTCTCTTCGCCAGCCAGGAGCTCTGGCTGAATCATCGGCAGACGCACCTTCGGGCCACTCCCACCAAGTCTCTGGCCCCAGTTGTCCTGGGGTCTCCAGTTGTCCTAGGGTCCCCCATGGGCCAGGCCCGTGTGGCTGTGGAGCACTCGTACCGCAAAGCAGAAGAGGGTGGGGAAGGGGCAGCTGTCCCCTCTGCCGCTGCCACCACCACTGAGGTGGTGACTGAGGTTGAACTGCTCCTTTACAAGTGCTCCGAGTGCTCCCAGCTCTTCCAACTGCCAGCCGACTTTCTGGAGCACCAGGCCACCCACTTCCCTGCTCCTGCCCCAGAGTCTGAGGAACCTGCCTTGCAGCAGGAGACCCTGACCCCATCACCAGCAGAGGTGCCTGTGACTCAGCCTGATCCCCTGCCATCTGACCACAGTTACGAGCTGCGTAATGGTGAAGCCATTGGGCGCGATCGCCGGGGGCGCAAGGCCCGGAGGAACAACAGTGGAGAGCCAGGTGGGGCAGCCACCCAGGAGCTCTTTTGCTCAGCCTGTGATCAGCTCTTTCTCTCACCTCATCAACTACAGCAGCACCTGCGGAGTCACCGGGAAGGTGTCTTTAAGTGCCCTCTGTGCAGTCGTGTCTTCCCCAGCCCTTCCAGTCTGGACCAGCACCTTGGAGATCACAGCAGCGAGTCTCACTTTCTGTGTGTGGACTGTGGCCTGGCCTTTGGCACAGAGGCTCTCCTCCTGGCCCACCGGCGAGCCCACACCCCAAATCCTCTGCATTCATGTCCATGCGGAAAGAACTTTGTCAACCTCACCAAGTTCCTTTATCACCGGCGTACCCATGGGGTGGGAGGAGTCCCTCTACCCACAACACCAGTCCCACCAGAGGAGCCTGTCATTGGTGTTGCTGAGCCAGCTCCAGCAGAGACTGGAGAGACAGAGGCCCCGGAGCCCCCTGTGTCCGAAGAGAGCTCAGCAGAACCCGCTGCCCCAGGCACCTACCGCTGCCTCCTGTGCAGCCGTGAATTCGGCAAGGCATTACAGCTCACCCGGCACCAGCGTTTTGTGCACCGTCTAGAACGGCGCCATAAGTGTGGCATTTGTGGCAAGATGTTTAAGAAGAAGTCTCATGTGCGAAACCATCTGCGCACACACACGGGTGAACGGCCTTTCCCCTGCCCGGACTGCTCCAAGCCCTTCAACTCGCCTGCCAACCTGGCCCGCCACCGGCTGACACACACAGGAGAGCGACCCTACCGCTGTGGGGACTGTGGGAAGGCTTTCACCCAAAGCTCCACACTGAGGCAGCACCGCCTGGTGCATGCCCAGCACTTCCCCTACCGCTGTCAAGAGTGTGGAGTGCGTTTTCACCGCCCCTATCGCTTACTCATGCACCGCTACCACCACACTGGCGAGTACCCCTACAAGTGTCGCGAGTGCCCCCGCTCCTTCTTGCTGCGTCGGCTGCTGGAGGTGCACCAGCTTGTGGCCCATGCTGGGCGCCAGCCCCACCGCTGCACATCCTGTGGGGCTGCCTTCCCTTCCTCACTCCGGCTCCGCGAGCACCGCTGTGCAGCTGCTGCTGCCCAGGGCCCACGGCGCTTTGAATGTGGCACCTGTGGCAAAAAAGTGGGTTCAGCAGCTCGGTTGCAGGCACATGAAGCGGCCCATGCAGCCGCTGGGCCTGGAGAGGTCCTGGCAAAGGAGCCCCCAGCGCCCCGGGCCCCGCGGGCCACTCGCACACCAGTTGCCCCCCCGACAACCCTTGCAGGCACTGCTGCTGCAACCCCCGCAGCCCCTGCCCGACGCCGGGGCCTGGAATGCAGTGAGTGCAAGAAGTTGTTTAGCACAGAGACATCACTGCAGGTGCACCGACGCATCCACACAGGTGAGCGACCATACCCGTGTCCAGACTGCGGCAAGGCCTTCCGTCAGAGTACCCACCTGAAAGACCACCGGCGCCTGCACACAGGTGAGCGGCCTTTTGCCTGTGAAGTGTGTGGCAAGGCCTTTGCCATCTCCATGCGCCTGGCAGAACATCGCCGCATTCACACCGGCGAACGGCCCTACTCCTGCCCCGACTGTGGCAAGAGCTACCGCTCCTTCTCCAACCTCTGGAAACACCGCAAGACCCACCAGCAGCAGCATCAGGCAGCTGTGCGACAGCAGTTGGCAGAGGCAGAGGCTGCTGTTGGCCTGGCAGTGATGGAGACCGCAGTGGAGGCGCTGCCCCTGGTGGAGGCCATTGAGATCTACCCTCTGGCTGAGGCGGAGGGGGTCCAGATCAGTGGCTGACCCTGCCCATTCCCCTGTTCAGCAGCACCGCGCCCTGTTGCTGAAGAACCTCCTCCTACATCCCCTTACATTTGTGTATATATAGTACCTTTCTCCACCCCCCCTAGTCGCTGTATAAGTTCTATAACTGGATTTATACCCTTCTGAGGGGTGTTCTGGGGTCCTTGATAGGCATAAAGGCACCCCTCGCCCTTCCACCTGTTAGCACTGGTGGCCCCAAGGTGAAATAGTCAATAAAGACTGAGTTGGACATTTATGTGCTTTTGGCTAGCCTGGCTGTGTGGGGTGGAATTTGGGAGCCCTGAGCCCAGGGACTTCATGGCTGCATTCTGAGTGTCTAGAACAGGGCCTGGCAAATAGTAGGAGCTCAGTAAATATTTGCTGAGTTGAAGAGGACCTGAATTCCAAGGTTAAGACTTTTGGGGAGCAGGGGATTCATTCTGGTTCTAGATGGAGGAGGCAGCATGGCTCTTTTGCCACTAGAGGTCCCCACAGTTTCATAGAAAAGCCTGAAGCTGTTTCTCCTGGTGGTGGGAACATTTGGAGAAGTCAGGTTCTCACCACAGCTGTATACCCCCCTTCCTGACGTGATATGAGTCTTTTCCCCCAAGGCCACCTGCTTTTCTCACTATGGATCCCTCAGGGCACATTGCAGGTCTGGAAAATGCATGATCTCCCTACAGTAGTTGAGGAGGGTGGCTCTTGGGACCAGTCCCAGCTGTGGAATTGAAGAAGATTCTAAGGGTTAGCTGGTGGGGAGGTGCCTTGATATCATCCTGGAGTGGGTCTCTGGCTCAGCAAACGTGTTGGGAGAGGGGTGGTTGGTGTGACTGACTAGTTTGTCTCAAGTACTTTCCTCCATTTTTTGGAATAATTTTCAGACTGATCCTGTGAGGAAAACATTTAGCAGGGAAGAAATCTGAAGTTAAAAACTGTGAGGTGACTTGCCCAAGGTCATTTAACCCAGAGGGCAGAGCTTGAACTTAAGTCGAATTTCATTTGGTTTAATCGCCCATATGCTTTTCTCTACACTCTGTTGCTTTCTACATACTTGGAAGATGGTGGGGAAAGGAGACTGTGTGTGACTGGCAGGAATGCGCAGTCGCTATGTTAGTCTTGTCTGTAAGAGGCACACCCCAAGGAAAACAAGCTCTCCCCATGATTACTCCAGTATTTTTGTTAGATTTCCTACCTGGAACACTAATAAGTGAGAGGTAAAATGGAAGCTGTCTGTGTTGAAACCAGGGGAAAGGGAGGCGCCACAGCTCCCCACTCAGCCTCTGCTATCTGCTGGGCCTACACGTTCCTCTAGACGCCCTTCAGCAATCCTGTTGCTCTCTGGGCACCAAGGTTCTAAGACGGGGTTGTCTTGTGGCTTGGGTGAGAGGGAAGAGACTTACCATGGAGACACAAGTGGCAGGTCCAGGCTAGAAACCAGGTCTCCCAACACCACTAATAGAAATTCTGCTACATTATGCTTGTTTTAGTCATTTTTTAAAACACTCATTTGGTATCTTGCCAGCTTCTAATGAAGAGCAGTTTACCTCTTAAGCAGTTGACCAGAGTGTGTTGATCCTAGGCACCATCTTTCAGTGATCTCTTACCTTGCAGGAAGGACCAGAGCCAAAAATTAGCCCAGCATATTAGATCCCTGCCCCACCACAATCTCCAGGTAAAGATTTCTTCCTAAACTGCCGCCTCTCAGGAAGAGCTGTAACATTCTGACAGTTGTATTATATCAGTACTTAGAATAGTTGGAGGATTTATGCTTGCAAAACCAGCTCAAAATCAGGTTGAATCAAGAAAAAGGACGGGAATGGAGAACAAAATTTTAGGTGCTGGTTGACGCCAAGATAAAGATGCTTTCAGCAGAGAAGAAAGGCCTTGCAATAGTGGGGTGACCACCTTTCTTCTATTGTGGTTCCTTTTTCGAGCCTCTAAAGGAAATTTTGGGCTCCCACCCTGCAAAAAATTTGTGTGCAAACAAGTTTATGGACAAGATTCATTTATCATCACCCTGCTGAAACTTCCACAGTCTTCAGTTTAACCACTGTCAAAAAACATGGCACTAATCAAACCATTGTTGGATTTTGGGGTTTGAGTTACACAGGCAAAGGTTCTTGAACGTATGTTAGGCAATTCCCGCAGAGATTTGGATCCAGTAAGCGTGAGTGGGTGAGACCCTAGAATCTGTTTTCAACACTCTAGTTCTGATGTAGGTCACTTGGCAGACCCCTCTAAGAGCCTTGCATTGCCAGTTTATAGTTGGCTATGGAAGTAGCACGACCAGAACTGTTGAGACAGAACAGTGGTCCTCTAGTTCCCAACTGACTGTCCAGGAGAGGGCATGTGCAGTGGTTGGGCACATTACGGGGCTGTAGGCAGATGCCTAGTTCAGCTCCAGAGTGCTCTTGGGTGTGGCATCTGCCTGTCACAGGATGGCCTGAGTGACAAAGGTTTTGGGTTTGTGGTCTAACAACCCTGCAAGCAGGGGCTGGACCAAATTACTTTTCCTCGGGGTATTCTGAACCTCTGTTTCAGCACCCTGTCCCCCCATTCCTACTGACTTGTCTTTCAATCTTGCCAAAACAATGCAGTGCTAATACTTTTTGTCTTCTTAAATCATCAAAACCCTCCTGCTTTTCTTTTCTCCTCCTATCCCTCACTATTGAATTTGTAGAATCCCAACACCTGAGTACCATATATCAGGGTGGAACAGGGATGAGAAGACCTGATGGCAGTGAGGAAACCCAGTTGCGGTACCATTTCTGGTTTTTGGTGGTAAGGTCTTGGTGATCAGCCCATGGCCTACCCTATGAAGCTGTTGTTCCTTTCAAATGACAGCGTAGGCACAAAAATTCAAGTGGATGTCAGTCTGAAAAAGAAGGGTGTGTACCTTGTTTCACCAGACAACTTCAAAGTCAACTCAGTTTGTAAAGGGTTTTGTTAGTCCTCTGGGGATGGAAGTGGGGAAATAACTGGTTTCCTGGCATTTTCTTTCTTTTCTTTTGTGTGCGTGTGCACGTGCGCGTGTGTATGTTTCTCGTGCTAAAGTTCTGTCCTAAGCGCTTACATCATTTAATGTTTATAACCCCAGGGTAGGTTTTGTCCACTGAAGCTCGCATATCAAAGGTCACATCTATAAAATGGCAGAACTGAGATTTGAATTTGAGAATTGGAATTAATTCTAAGTTCTGAGGCTTGGTTTTCTGATTG
Source organism: Mormoops blainvillei (assembly GCA_004026545.1). Classification (NCBI taxonomy): domain Eukaryota; kingdom Metazoa; phylum Chordata; class Mammalia; order Chiroptera; family Mormoopidae; genus Mormoops; species Mormoops blainvillei. Next base: position 99,423 of record PVJD01005379.1, read on the forward strand.
GCTAAAGGAACCTACTCAGGCCTTCTGAAAGTTTGCTGAACAGAAGTAAAGCCCTCCCCTCCCCAGGACACACATACCCACCCCCATACCCTGACTGTTCCCCACCACCCTTCCCAGGACAGAGAGGAGACCAAGGGAGAGCAGTCATCATTTCTCTCTGTACAGTTTTTAATTTTTTATTTTTTGATGTTGTTCAGATGAATGACACACTCAAGTTACAAAAATGAGGCCTTAAAAGAAGCACATTGTACAATGAACAAGCAGATTGGAGTTAAGAACACTGAAACGCTAACCCGCTACCACGAGAAGAGACAGGAAGGGGGTACAGGATGGGAAGGGAGGGGCTACCAACACAGGGGTCAGACAGAACTGAAAGGGGGGCTAACTTGGTGAGAATGGAGGAAAGGCAGGTCTCCAGGGCCTCATCAATTTCCAGATGCCACTTCTTGGTCTCCCATGCCCACTACTTGCCACCTCCCATCTCCATTCCAACCTGGTCATTCAAATGAGTAGGTGAGAGACATCCACCCAGCAAGGGCTGAGCCAATCTGATCTTTACATGGTGGGGGGTTGGGGGGGTCACCTTGCCCTAGTGCAGCCTTGGATTTGGGAGGTGATGGTGGCAGCAGTGGGATAAGAAGCCAGTAAGGAGCCAGCAGAGAGGAGTTGATAAAAGATCAGGCCCCTGCTTTTCCCCAAAGACTCCTTTCCCCTTTCCCACATGATCCAAAGGCCTTCTCTACAAGTTGTTGAGAGAGGCCCCCAGTCACCCTGCAATTATATAAATAAATAAATACTGAGCCCCTGGGCTTGGAGGACAGGCTGGGGGAGAGGCAGCAGGGATGAGGAAAGGGGAGGGGAGAGGAAGGGGGAGGCAGAGGGGAGGGGTCACAGACATAGTAAATAGTTGTCTCCGTCCCAGCAACACTTCTGTCTGGATTTTTCTCTCCTTTTTGTGTTTAACAAGGAGCTAACATCTCAAGGACAAATACTTAAAAATATACATTATTTTTTCCTCTTTTTTTGTTTCGCCTTTGTCATCGTCATCTTGCTTTGGAGACTGCTGAGGTCAAAGTTCAAGCTGCATGAAGGAACTGCGGCTTGTTTTATGTATTTTTTTAAAATTTTTATTTTTAAATTTTTTTCACTTTTTTTTCCAACGTATAAAAAGGTAGCGGAGTTGTCTGTGGGTTTTTTTTTTTAAATGGTTAAATCTTTGGTTTGTTTCTTTTTTGTCTTGGAGGCCTTTATCTCTCGCACTTGCCTTTCCCACTCAGAGACCAGTGGGGCCCGCGTGTCTCAGTCTTGCTCAGTCTGTCTCACTCTCTCACTCAGTTCCCCCTACCCTGGGCTAAAAGGGAGAGAGGAGAGCCTGGAATCTGGGTGGGTGAGGAAATCTAGTTATGTCAGGAGGTCACCCCCTACTTGGCTTGGGTGTGGGGCTCAGAGACCCTTTCTCTTGCCCCCCCCCACCCCCCAGGGAGAAGTGTGGGAAACTCATATCCTTCTCCTTCCTCCTGATCTTAGCCCCAACTCGTACAGAGGCCTGGGTTCCCCATCTCCACCCACCCCCACTTACAACCCAGCCCCTCTCTCCCAGAAGAAAACAGAGACAGGTGTTTTAGTTACTGGCTTTTTTTTTTTGGCACAATTAAAAGGCCCACCGTTAGGGTAGACCCAGTCTCTGTCCCTCCCTCAAGCAGGAGGTCATGGTTGGGGAAAAGAGAAATTCACCACCCCTTTTCTCCAATCCATTCATCATCTTCTCTTTCTAGCCCAGGCCCCTGGCCTCTCACCTCAGACATCTCACCTAGCCCAGAGCCTGGCCTGGAGTCTCCCTCCCCAGCCCCCACATAATATTCCTCAACCCCCCAACTCTCTCGCTCACACACAGACACACGGACACAGGCTCTGCACAGACCACAAAATAAAAACGATGAGATAGTTTTGTTTCCCGGAGTCGAGACGGGGGACTGGAGTGAAAGGGGCAAGAGGGGGGTGGGAGGCATGAATTCCCCCATCACCTTCCCAACCCTGGTTCCCTCCTGCCCCCCAGCCCCTTGCCCTGGCTGGCCCCCAGCCAACGATATTTGGTTTCCTTTTTTTAACATTAAAGTTCCATGAGGTATTTGGTGCCTTATCTCGAGTCCTCGGGGGAGGGGGGCCCAGGGGGGAGACCTGGGGCACACTTGCCCCTCCCTCCCTCCCACCCCCTTCCCAATATTTGGTTTCACAGCTGTAGTTAAAGCTTGGGATTTGGTTATTTTTCCCCCACCCAGGAATTTTCTTTTATTCTTGTTTTCTTTTCCCAGTTATGGGGGTTGTATGGGGAGGGTCCCCACCACCCCCGGCTGTGTGGGGGTCCCTCCACCAGTGTCAGGGCATCAGCCCATCCCTGCCCCTACTTCCTCCTCTGCTGTCTGCCCCACTCTCCCCACACTGGGGTTGGGGAGAGGTCCCAGGTGGCAGGACTTGATGGAGAGGAAGCAGGATGAAGTGGGTGGTGGTGAGTCCTGGATTTTTTTTTCCTTTTTTTTCCATTTTTTCTTTTTTTTCTTTTTTCTTTTTTTTTGTTTTTTTTTTGTTTTGTTTTGTTTTTGTTTTGTTTTTTGTTTTTTTTGGTCTAGAATCATAGTTTTTGTTTGAGTCATCTCCACCATGCCTTCCATGCTGCCTGTCTTCTCGGAGGGGTTTTTGGTTGTAATTCCTTCAACTTTGCTCAAATGTCCTTACTGTCTGTTCAGGAGCCCTTGGCCCCCTTCTCCACCCTTGGGCTGGGGCCCAGGCCCTCTCAACAGTCTCTTCTCTTCAGGAAATAAAAATGGACAAACTCAGAGGTAGGGTGAGGGCAGGGAGTCGGAGATGCTTACATTCCGGTGAGGACGGGCCAGTGGCAGGCCAGGCCCCATCGTGGGTGCCAGGGTCGTGGGGGCGGCCATCCCATTGCTGCCCAGACAAGGCACCCCAGACCCCCGCAACAGCCGAGTCTCTGCTGCCTCCATGGCCCAGCCCAACAGTTTCATCTCCCGGGTGGGAGAAGGGAGACGAGAAAAAGAACGCTGAGGCCTCGGGGCCCAGGGTAGCACCCGAGGTTCCGCCTGCCTCTCCTCGGAGTGTCCAGCAGCACTGTCTCCCAGGGCGCTCCCCTCCCTCTGCTACACTCTGCCCAGTGAGGGGCGGGACCACTCTGATTTCCATGGCTCGTGTCCTTCACAGCAACACTTTGGTTTGAGGAGAGACACAGAAAGAACGAGATTGAGAGAAGTGAGAGAAGAAGGAAGGAGGAGGGAAACAGAGACAAAGGCGAGCAGAGAGAAAGGACACGGGAGAGAGGACAGATGGAAGAGAACAGAAAAAGAAATCAAAGGAGGAATCAAACCACCCGAAAGTTTGTTAGCTTTCCTTCGTCCATGCTTTTTGTCTTCTTATTCCTTTTTTCCTTTTTTAAAGCTTTTTCAGTTGATTGGGGTGGGGCAGGGAGTGTGGAGCTCTTCACCCCAGTCCCTGACACCCTCTCTCAGCCCTGCCCACCCACTTCCATCGGCCCTGGCTGAGGGACAGGCCCTGCCCCAGCCGCCCCCCTCCGGCTTTCCCGAAGACTACGTCCATGAGGTATTTGTGAAGAGAAAGAAGCATCCGTCCTTCCATCCGCGCCTTGGGGACCAAGGGCCTGGACCATTGGGGCAGGGCTTGGCTCCACCGCGCGGCTCCTTCTTATACTTTAAGAGTCCTCATCTTCTTTCCCTTAAATATATATATATATATATAAATTCTTTTTTTCTAGTTTTAATTTATTGTTTGTTTGGTTTTCTGTTTTTGTTTTTGGTTCAAAACTTTGTTGGCCTCCACAACAGCAGGAGGGCAAAGTGGCTCCCAGCGGTGTCTCCCCTCTGTCCGTCGTCATTGACATGTGTCTAGGGCTGAGCAAACACAGGATCCAGCCAAGACTCGAGGGAGGTCTCATGGGCACTGGCCACCACAGTGCCCTCTTAGATGGGGACCACAGGTCATGGCACTGTCCCCGCCACATGGACCCTGATGGGGCGCCATCTCGAGGAACCCCACCACTGGGGTGCGTGCGTGTCTGCATGTGTGTGGGGGGAGAGGAAGAGGCATCTGCCAGTATCAGAGGGACACGGGGTCGGGGTGGGGAGTGAATGAGTTCTCTTTTTGGTTTCTGGTCAATGTCAAAGAACGTGAAGGATTCCACGGATAGGCACTGGAATATGAATTTTTTTTCAGGGAAACTGACAGACAAGGATGGGAAAAAAGACAACTCGAATGCCCTCACCTCATCCCCCCTTGCATGGAACTTCCACCTTCCCATGGGCTGGGGAGGGGGGAGATCCCAGAGCAGAGGAGGGTGACCTGGTGGGGTGGGGGTGGGGTGGCGGACAAGTGAGAGCTAGAACTTGGCAAAATGGCCTAGCCCAACCTTCAAAGGAAAAAGGGGGGAGGTACAGGGATGAAAAGTCATCCTAGGCCTTCCCCTGCACTCTCCCCTGGCTGGGGTAGGGAGGTTAAAGCGAGACCCCCGCCTGGGTGAGGAGAGCTGGGGTCAGGGGAGAGAGGGACACATGGTAGGGACACATTCTGTTGAGCGCAACGCTAAAAATTCTGTACATCCTTTGGATGAAGCTACTGAATATTTGGTGTAAGGTTGTTCAGGCCTTTTCTCTTTCACCGTCTGGAAAGGAACATTTGGCGGGTGGTTCTGAGGCCACCCTTCTGCCCCAGGCTGTGCCCTGATTTCACTGGCCCAGGGCTGGGGTCTGGGGCTAGGAGGCTGGAACGTTCTCTTTTTTCCTTCTTTGGCCCCCCGCTGGGGGAGGCAAGGTTGTGGGTTGGCCCCACAGCCAGGGTCTCCGGGTGAGGTCCGCCCTGCGAGGCTTCTCGGCCCCTGGCCGGGGCTTCTTATTTGGTGTCATAGCGGTGAGGGTGAGCACACTGAGGTCTGGCTTGCAACTGGTTTTTGGTTTGTTTAGTTTTGTGGGGGATTTTTTGGTCTGTTTTTGGTTTTTCGTTTGTTTTTCACCTCTGGTTCCTTTGGGGCAGCTGGTTTCTGTTGTGATTATTTTTGGTTTTCTTTTTGTTGGTTTCTTTCTTTTTTTTTGGTTGTTCGATTTTTTTTTTTTTTTTTTGGTCTTTCCTCCCTTGTCACTTCTGCTCCGAGGACCCTCTGCGCCCCCACCGCTGGCCTCCTCGCCCTCTTCTAGGCGAGGGACCAAGGTGGGAGTCAGAGGAGTAGGAGGGGAGGCATGGCGGGCCTTCACTCAGGCTTGGACCCTGACTCCGGCCCCCCTGGGCCTCCAGGGGTCTGTGCTGCGGCCTCACTGCAAGTGGAGGAGGAGGACGAGGACGAGGATGAAGAGGTTGAGGAGAGGCCAGGAGATTTGCTGGAGATGGAGGCCGCCACAGCTGCAGCGGCTGCCGAGACCAGGCCCACGCCAGGCGGGGCGCTGAGCAGGGGCAGCCCAGCGTGGTTCAAGAAGAGCGGCGAGGTCACCAGGCCGGGGCTCCCCGGGGCCGCACCAGCTGCCCCCAGCACCAGGTTCCCGCTGCCGTCAAGGCTGGTAAGGGGCAGGGTTCCACCAGAGGCCAGGGCTGGCAGGGAGAGAGAGAGGCTGGGCTGGGGGCGCCTTTCAGCATCCTGCCTGCAGCGCCCTGTCTTTCCATCAGCCCCACTGACCCCCATGAGCAGCCCTCACATTTTCCCCAAAGGCGAGATGAGCATGAAGAGGCGAGCAATGCAGCGAGCAGGGGCGGGGTGGCATGGCCGGGGCAGCAATGGGGGGGCTGGAGGCCCACGGGGGTGGGGCTGGTGACCATGGGAGTGACATGAGGCAGCACGCACCTTGGATAGTGGCCAAAGGGTTGTTGCTCATGAGGGCTGGACTCAGCCCGGAGCTCAACCCCACCATTGTGCTTCTGCAAGAGGCAAAGCAGAGGCATTAGCAAGGGCAGGGCCGCCGGCGGAACTGGGGCTCAGCTACCCACCCTGGAAGCAGCAGCGATCCTGCTTCTCCCTAGCCTCCCCACCTGCAGCTGCCCACTTACCCCGTGCTGGGGTTCAGGCCCGACAAGCCGATAGCCGAGTGGCTGCCTTGAGGGCTGGGATTTGTGCTGTTGGTGGTGGCCGGGGGTGGGGGAGTGACAGAAGGGATGGAATTGAGGGGGGGCGCAGCCCCGCCCCCGCCCCCACCCCCTCCGGCTGTCCGGCTGGGGTGGAGCGTCCCCACAGCTGAGGATAAGGTAGTAACTGCCAGAGAGAGACAGAGAAAGGGAGGCTTCAACTTCCTCTCAGGAGCCTGGGGTCGACTCCTGCCTGCCTCCTCCACCCCCAGTCTCCCAGCATCTCCTTAGAGCCGACTTAGGCGTACCGCCCTCTCTTCCCAGGGCCGTTTCTTTGTGCCACCGTCATGGTAACAGTAGTCACAGTCATCAAAGTAAGAGCAGCTGTCACTCGCTGAGCCTGTGCCCAGAGTGTGCTAGCACCCTAGCACCTCTTGTAATCTGCCCTTAACCTCACCTGGGGGTCCTTTTATACAGATAAGAACTGGGGGAGGGAGGAAGAACTGGGGGCACCCAGAAGACAAAGCCCTATGGCTCCCTCTAGGGGCCAGGCAAGGGGATGCAGTTGTGATTCCACTTTCCGCTCAGGAATCGGCAGGTTGAGAGGGCTCAGAGCCCAGACTCAGGCTAGACCGCCAGGGCAGCCACTCCTGGCTCTGTCACATCCCACCTGTGCCCCTGGGCAAGCGCCTTCACCTCTGTGGCCTTCAGTTCCCTCATCAGGAATATGAGGATAATAAAATGGATGTGAGGACCAAATGAGCCCATATTCTTCGTAAAGCATTTAAGAGTGCCAGGCACACCCACACTGTTTTTTAAAACCTCCACTTGTTATTTCTTAACCTGGGGAGGGGCAATATCGTGGGTTTTTAAAAATAGTATTCTTATGAATGGTGTATGATGCCCTGTCCCCAGGAAAGGAGGGCTTTGTACAAGAGTGTGTGTGCATGTGTGTGACACTGGTATGTACAGGTATACATGCATGCATATAGCTTCCACATGTATATACATTCACAATAATTTTATGAAAACTGAGGCCCAGAGAGGTAAAGTCACTTCTGGTGTTCACAGTTTATAAATGCCAGGAACAGAACCCAAGCGCATCACCTTTCTGCAATGCCGTGTTTTTCGCTGGCCTGGAGGGGGGGGTCTGTCCTCTCCCCTCTGTCCTCCCTGCCCCCTCTCCCCAGGCTCAGTCTTGAGACCCACAGACACCCTGAGCCACTTAAGACCCTTGGGCTCAGGGCTGCATTGCGTTCTCCCCCACCGCCTTCTGCCCACCCTGACCTGTTGTGCTCAGACTGCTGGAAGCTTGGGACATCGGCAAGGTCCCAGCACCCCCTTGGGGTGTGACCTGGGGAGAGAGAAGAGAAGGCATGGTTAGGCAGCTGTCTCCCAGCGGCCCCTGTGGTGCCCCCTGTGGGTATGACCCTGACTCTTCTGCCCCGAGGAGGGGGATGCGGGGCTCTGGGTACAACACCGTTTGTGTTGCGCCAGGTGCTTTCTACCATCTTTCTTCACAAGCAACCTAGCTGATCCTGAGCCGACAGCAGGAGGGGGTAATTCCCAGCTGAGGGGCTCCCCACCTCTCCTCTGACACTCTCCAGTTGCAGGTCCGAAGTGTGTGTCGGGGGTTAAGGGTTAGTTTTGTCTCCACATCGGGGTGTTGGGAGGTCCCATGGCTTGGTTTTCTGGGAATACCCACCAGTCTCCTGGGCCTCTCTGCCTCCAGTCTCATCTTTCCATCAGCCCCAGAAGCTTCACTCTCAATGTGAGCCTGTCCCTCCCCAGCTCAAAACTCCTCCTCAGCTCCGCACTGTGCAAGTTCCAGTTCAAGCTCCTCAGTATATAACTTGGGTATTCGGTCCCTCCCCACTGCCCTCCACCCCCCAATTCAATTCAATACATTCCAGCTGCAACCACACTAAATTGTACTGGAGTTCCTCGAATCGGGCTGGACACACTCTGGCTTCTAGGCCTTTGTGTACCCCAGGCCCTTTGCCTGTCCTTCATGAGGCTCCATGAAGGCTAACTCTCTCTTGCCCTTTACGACTCAGCTCAGGTGGTCCCTCTCTCTCCTGCATCACGGGGTGGAGGGTGCCCTCTCAGTGCTGTCACAGCCCTTTCCACACTAGATGGAACAAAGGGACGTCCTGGTGCGTCTGATCCCGAGTGGGTCTGTGTGCGGCTGCAGACCCAAGTGCACACTCAGGGCTGTAATAATGTCCCTGCCTGTGTCTGTGTGGCTGTGCACCTGTTGGGGGTGGGGGGCTGCGTTCCCCAGCTGGTATCCATCCCTGGGTGACTACGTCTTGTGATAACTGTTTGGCTGTGTCAGTGTGTGTGCGTGTGTGTGACCCCCACATAAGACCCCAGCTCCCTGGGAACTGTGTGTCCCTGTGTGACAGTGCTCCACCCGTGTGACAGCCTGTCCACAAGGCTGACTCTCCCTGCTTCTGTTCTAGGCACTGCGGACAAGCAGGTAGATTGTGCTCCACACATGGTGGCTGCTGAGGGGCAAGGAGGTGGCAGAGTTTTGTGCCCCTGCCCCGCCCTGAGGGGCGCTGGTACCAGATGGGGGCTGTAGCTGGCTGGCTTCCCCGGGCTGGGCAGCATGGGGGCCGCGCTGCAGGGGTTGATGCGTTTCTCCTTCTGGCGCCGGTTGCAAAACCAGACACGGATCACTTCCTTCTCCATGTGCAGCTGCTCTGCGATCATCAGGATCTCCTCTGAGGTAGGCTTCTGGTTCTGCGGGCAGAGGGCTCATTAGCCCGGGCCCACTCTCCCGCCAGCCCTCGGGGCTGCCCAGGACAGCGACCTCACCGCTAGAAAACTCTTCTCTAAGGCGAAGCGGACGTTTGTCTCGATGCTGGTCCTCTTCTTGCGTCTCCGGCCAGGGAGCCCGTCGAAACCCAGGCTGGGGCTGCTCAGCTGGTTGGGGCTGGGCAGGCTGGAGTCCACAGACATAGTCTCTGTGCCCAGGAGGAGATGGGGGACGGGGGGCATGAGAGGGCGCCTCCCCCGACCCTGTGCTTGCCACCCACCTGGGAGCCCCAGTCCCACCTGCATCGTTGAGCCACTTCTCCAGGAGGGGCTTGAGTTTGCACATGTTCTTGAAGCTCAGGTTGAGGGCCTCGAAGCGGGAGATAGTCGTCTGGCTGAAGTCGTTGCCGTAGAGCTTGCCCATGGCCAGGCCCACATCACCCTGGGCCAGTGGGGCGGGGAGAGGGTGGCGGTCAGGGCAGGGTTTTCGGGTACTGGGCTCGCCCCGCCCACCAGCTCGTCCTGTCCCCTCATCCCCTTGCCCGCCGCCCGTTCAGCCAGGTGGCCCAGACCTGCGTGAAGCCCAGCTTGATGCGGCGTTGCTTGAAGGTGCGGGCGAACTGCTCCAGCTCCTCCAGGTCACTGGGCTCCTCGGGGTGGGACGGTGGCTCCAAGCATTTGGGGGGCTGCGGGTGCGAGAGGTGCGGGTCGGGCAGCATGGGGCGGGTCACGGCCTGGTGAGGTGGGCAGGTGGGCGGCATGCGGGACAGGGGAACCAGGACGGGGCTCAGCAATGGCTGCACAGTCCCCCTTCCCTTCCTCCCTCCCGCCTTCCAGGCTCTCCCTGCAGATTCCGCTCCACTGGCCCTTGGAATGTCCCCTCCCATCCACTGTGCTGCCAGTTCCATCAAGGTTGCATTCTGCACCCTGACCGGCATGGCTCGGTGAGTTGGGTGTCATCCCACGAAGCAAAAAGTTGCCGGTTCGATTCCCAGTCAGGGCACAGGCCCGGAGTGCGGGCCAGATCCCCAGTTGGGGGCGGGAGAGAGGCAACTGATCAATGTTTCCCCCGCACATTGACGTTTCTCTCCCTCTCTGTCTCGATCCCTTCCCCTCTAACTAAAAATAAATAATATTAAGAAAAAAAATGTTTTAAAAAAAGGTTACGCTCCTGCTGCCCCACATGGGGCCTCTCACTGCTAGAACTCTCTGCAGATTCCCGCCCAACCTACAAACTCCCAGAAGGAGGGTTCTTGCGCCGGGGGCTCTCTTCCCTCAAGCTGGGGGCGATGAGTCCTCTCGGACAGGGGGTCAAGGGCTGGCTCTGCTGCAGGACTGTGGGTAACTCATCAGGCCTCAACTTCCCAGGGCCTCAGTTTCCCCCTCTGCAGGATGGGAACCATCACAGCTGCTCTGCCTACCGCATGGGGTTGTTGGGGAAACTTGGTTTAAAATGGTAGATTACAAATCAAGTAAAAGTATTAAAAAGCAGATGGGAAGGGCAACTGGGGGATTTACAAAGAAGCAACAGCTTTCTGAAATGCTTCTTCTCCCTAAAAACAGGGGATCTGAAGCAGGTGGTGGGTGCAGGGAAGTTGATCACACATGTCCTTGATCCGTTATCCAAAACCTTGGGGCCAGATCTGTTTCGGAATTCAGGAAATTTTCAGATTTTAGAAAGCCTACATGGGGCATATATCATAGATGATGTGACCCCCACCACCACCACCACCATCAGGGTCAAGCTATCACCCTATAATTGGCCACATTAACAGCTCTCAGCAAAACCTGAATCACACAAGAGAGAGAAAGAAAAGTCACTGGCCATCCTGCATCAGGTCAGGACAGGTTTTGCAGCCAAACGACTTCTGGTGTCCACATTACAAGAACAACTTGATTTCTGAGCGTTTTTGAATTTCAGAATTGCAGCTAAGCCCTCTACTGTCTCTAAACATTTTGGGTTTTCTGAATAGTTTCTATATTTTTTGAAAGGGCTGTTACAAAAATGGGTAGGAGGGAACTCTGAATTCCATAAAAGATCGTGAGAGGTTTTTATGAGAGTCTAAAGCCCAGGCAGCAAACGACGAAAGGCCACGGAGGCCAGGCGGCCTGCAGAGCTCACACCCTGCTCGAGGGGACCCCTGCGCCGGCCAGGGGCCAGCTGCTAACTGCCACCACACTGTGTGGACACAGATCGGCTTTGCCAGAGCTTCTGGTGTGTCAAGGAAAGGTGGGAATCTGGCGTTTTCTGGGAATTTTGTCAACTAACTCAATTTTAAAAATATGGTGTGGGCCGAATACAACCAATCCGTGGGCCCTTGTTTTCAGTTCTGGTCTGGGAAGGGGGTGTGAGCTAGTAGCCAACAGGCCCTTCCTCGCAGGACCCCCCTTTGGAGTCCTGGAAGAGACCCAGGCGCTCGAGCCTAAAGGCTTTCTAACCCCCCACATTTTCTGTGTTTGTGCACACGTGCAGTTAGGGTAGTAGGGGTCAGATCCAAATCTTCCATCAAACTCTCAAAGGGAGAGTTTGCGTGCGCCTGAAAGGTTAAGAGCCACTGGTTTCGTGGACTCCGCTCATCCTACAGAGCAGTGATTTTCATCCTTTTTCATCTCACGGCACACATCAACATTATTAAAATTCTGCATCACGCCAAAAAATATACTTTGCCAATCTGACAAAAAAAAAAAAAGGTATAATTTTGATTTATTCACACCGGACAGCCATTGTTGTGTTGACTGTTGTCATTTTTTAAATTCGACAATCTAGGAAAAAAGGTCTGTGCCCCTGACTAAGTCGTCAGGTATTGCATGTTTTAAAAATTCTTGTGGTGCACAGGTGGAAAATCGCTGCTGCCCAGGAAGATCCAGACAGAGGGCGTGGCTTCCCTAAGGTCCCACAGCAAATCAGAGGTAGAGCAGGGCTGGGCTCCAGGTCTCCCAGCACCCATCCTGGTCCCGTGGCTGTGGGGTGAGACCCTCGCCCCCAACCCCGCCCTCATTTACCCAGCCTCCTGCAGCCCTGCTGCTGGCCCAGCCTGGCGCACTCCAGGGACACTCACCTGTGTGGGCAGCCCGGCCCGGGGCTGGGAGGTCAGAAGAGCTCCCTGGGTTTGCTGAGGTAGCTGGAATAGATTTGGCGTCGGTAGCAGGCCTGGGAAGACAATGGGGACACGTGGAGTGAGGGAGAAGGGGGAGCTCTGGGGAGGTGGCAGGGAGGCCATCAGGTAGAGGTCTTACCTGGCTGACTCTGCTGGGCCTGCGGCAGCAGGAACTGAGCAGGTGGCTGGAGGTGGTGACCCGGCACAAGCACCAGCTGCTGGAGCTGGAGGAGCTGCTGTATGTCCTGGCAGGGAGGCGGGTGGACAGAAAGACAGCCTGAGCCCCTCTGACTCGCCTGAGACTCCAGGGGCGCTACACAGGGTGGTCTGCCGCCAGGCAGGGAGGGACGGAGCACGGGGTCTCTGAGCGGCACCTGTGAGCTAAGGGCACCTGGAAGGTTTGTCCCAACCCCAGGCTTCCAGAGTGTCCTACCTGGGCCGTCCCACAGGAGGGCTCACTCTTTGTTTACCTTTTCTTTCTTGATGAAATAGTTGCCTTGTCTTATATCCCCATGGAATAAACAGAATTGCTTAAAACTGTAAATCAGACCAAGTCTTCCCTCCTTTTAAAATAGGCCCGAGGCAAATGGTATCATGTCTGGAATGAACTTCAAAGTATTCCAGCACACAGTGAGCAAGGAGACTGAACCACCACTTTGGGAAACTTTGGCACTGTTATGGGTGGAACTGTGTTCCCCCCAAAATGCATGTTAGAATCCTCACCCCCGGGCCCCTAGACTGTGCCCTTGCTGAGACATGGGGTCTTTGCAGATGATCAAGTTAACGTGAGGTCACTAGGGTGGGCCCTAATCCACTATGACTGGTTTCCACATGAAGAGGGGAAATTTGGACCCAGAGACGGACATGCGCAGAAGGAAGATGATGCAAAGACATGAAGAGAAGATGGCCACCTGCAAGCCAAGGAGAAAAGCTGAAACGGACCCTTCCCTCGCAGCCCTCGAGAGGAACCAACCCTGCCAACGCCTGGAGTTCTGGATTCTTAGCCTCCAGAACTATAAGAGAATAAATTTCTGTTGTTTAAGACACCCAATCTGTGGCTCTTTGTCGTGGCAGCTCCAGAAAATGAGAACAGGCACTAACTACTAGAGGCGATTCCGCGCCCGGGTTTGAGCCACCGCAAGTGCGTACGTGTGTTCACCAAAAGACACGCTAGGATGTTCGTAGCAGAGCCATTTGGAATAGCCAAAACCTGAAGGTAGCCCAAGCACCCACCGCCAAGTGAATGGGGTAAATAAACCGTGATTCATGGAATGCTCCAGCGAGGCGAACGGGCGGTGTACAATCTACAACGACACACAGCTGTGTAAGCGTTCCAAACGTAATGATAAGCGAAAGAAGCTGGCCGCGGTAGAGAACATCCCTCATGATTTCTTTCATGAGCCATTTGCACGTTAGGCATTGGGAGGTAGAAACTAGAAGGGACCCCAGGGGGCTTCCAGGGAGCTGCCGTACTCAGTTTCCAGATCTGGGTACCAGCTGGATGCACGTGCTCAGTTAGTGAGTATCACGGGGCTGTAGACTTCAGATTTGTACACTTTTTGATATTTGTTATACTTCAGTGAAAAGATTTTTTAAAAGAGGAATGAGGCAGGGAAAGAGGGAAAGGAAAAATCCAGCCCCTCCCCCCAAAAAGTACACATATAGATGAAAGAGGTTTGGTAAAGTGTTGGTATCTGTTGAGCCAGTTGAAGATATGTGTGGTTCCTTGTATCTATCTCCTCTTTGCTTTTAGGTTTGGATATTTCCAAAGGAAAAACAAAACCCCTCACACACAGACGATCCAATGGATTCCTTTTTTAAATCCTTACCCAAAGATACGTTTTTAATTGATTTTTAGTGAGAGAAGAAGGAGGTGAGAGAGAGAAACATGAATGTAAGAGAGAAACATCAAACAGTTGCCTCTTGTACGCACCCCGACCAGGGATCGAACCGGAAGCCTAGGTCAGTGCCCCGACTGGGGGTCAAGCCTGCTGCCTTCGGTGCACAGGGACAATGCTTCAACCGACTGAGGCGCCACCTGGCCAGAGCTTCAGTGGATCCTAGTAGCCCGCACCGCGACCACTGAGCTCCTCCTCTGGCCTCTGGGGCCCCTTACACTGAGGCCTCTGCTAGTGGTCCTGACCTCAAGTGCTGCCTCAGGGCCTTTGCGTGTGTTGTTGCTCCTGCCAGGCAGTTCTACTTCTCACACTTAACCTGGGTCCTTCTTGCCACTCAGGTCCTAACACAGAGTCATCTCTTCAGAGATGCCCTCCTTGACCCCCCTGCTCTAAACCAGCCCAGCACCACACCTCCCTTGGTCACCTCCGTTCCACCTCCTGCATAAGGCTTATCACCATCTCAAGATACCTCTTCTGTTTACTCCTTCATTGTCACATCGGCTCGTGAGAGCATGGTCGTGACTGTTGGACACGCCGTAACCTCAGTACCTAGAACAGCATCAGGCACCCAGTAGGTGCCCCACGTATATTTGTTAAATGAACCACGGCTGATGTCTCACAACTAGCATCCTTTATGAGTAACTGGGAGATACAGGGTGGGGCAAAAGGAGGTTTACAGTTATGGGTATACCAAACAGTTAATTCTTATATTATTATTTATTAATTATTACAGTATCTTCCATATGAACAACTGTAAACCTACTTCTGCCCCACCCTGTATATTACCTACAGTTAAAACATTTTTCCCTTCTGAGAAATTGGGGGGATGACACACGCTCCTCAATTCCTCCCAGTACTATTATTGTTCCAAAGACCAGCTTAATGCCCCAGGAGGTGAACCGCTGGGGGAAAAAAGGGACTCAACACTCCATGCTTACTTCTCCAATATATGAACGGTGATTCCAAATCAGTAAGAAAATACCAATAGTCACCTGACCCACAGACAGGTCTGGTGACTGCCCAACAAAGGAAATAAAAACAGCTCTGAATGAAAAAATATTCAGAGTTACTCACAATAAGATAAGCACAGCGACAACAGCACTGAGATACTATTTTTACCTATCAGATCAGCAAAGATAACAGTGCGTGACACGCTATGTCAGGGTGTGAGGCGAAACACTCTTGCACGTCGCTGCTGGGAGGGTAACTTGGCAACGTCTGTCAAAGCTACAATGTGCATACCTTTGGACTCAGCCAGTCCACGTCTAGGAATTTATCTTAGGGATATACTCACACTTGTGCAAAGTAACCGCTCTAGAAGGATATTCCCGGCTGCAAGTGGTGTTTTAGCAAGAGTGGAAACAAGCTGAGTGTGCAACAGTAGGGGACTAGCGAGTGCATCGGGGTGGATCTTTGCAATGAAATATTAGGCACCCATGAAAAATAATAGGATGCTCTTTGTGCTCTGATATGGAGCAGCCTCCAAGATGCTCTGCTGAGGAGACAGCTCAAGAGGCAGAACAGTGGGTATGGCGTGTGCTACTGTTTCTGTTTTCAAAAAATTATCTCTAGGTATCTGCTTGGGTATGCATGGATTAGATCTAGAAAACTATACCAGAAACTGGCAACACTGTAAACCCTCTATGCCTCTTGAATTTTGAACATTTACTTAGTCCAAATAAAAAAGAAATATTGAACAGTCAGTTCTGCCCAGCATCTCTGCTTTCCCAATCATTCATCTTGACACTTTTTTCCCCCAGTGACTCAGATGTTTCTTTCTAATGAATTGACTAATACATTTCTTAAGTTCCAAAATGGCCAATAGACCATAGGAAGACATTTCTTTAGGCTCCTGCTTGAAACCAGTCATCTTGCCGCATTTCAGCGCCGTTCCCTGTCTACCTGTGAAGGCCTCTGCTCTCTCTGTGTGCTTTGGAAAGTGGATGGAGTCCCCAGATGCTCCTGACCTTTCACCTTTCTCACTCTTGCTGCTGATCATCCAAGACTACGGCTTAAGGGGTTTGAAGTCCTAATGCTCTATCCTTTGGAACCATGTCCGTCCTGTCTTCCCTTTCGTAACTGCCCCCTACCCACCTGTCAATAAGAACTGCATGGCTGTCCCCCTTCTGCATGTGGACTGCCCCTGAAGTGAGGGAAGCTTGGGCTTCAGCCCCACGTATAATGGACCCTTCCAAGACCCCATGCCTAATTTCGATCTCATAATTTTGTCTAGCTTTTCTCTAAAAGGTCCTGAAAATTATATGAAAGTCAGGCCCCACAAAACTGCACGCCCGTGCCCCACTCTGCGTTTCTCACCATGCATTGTGTTTGCCTACACATACTTTCCCCTGCGAGACTGAGACTCTAGAAGGCAGAGGCCATGTCTCGTTCTTCTTTATTGATTAACTGACTGATTGATTGATTGCCTTTAGAGAAAGAAGAAGGGAAGGAAGGAGGAAGGCAAGAAGGGAGGGAGGGAGAGAGACCTCGATTTGCTGTTTCACTTATTTATGCGTTCATTGGTTGATTCTCTCTCTCTTTTTTAAAAGATTTTATTTATTTATTTTTAGAGCGAAGGGAAGGGAAGGAGAAAGAGAGGGAGAAAAACATCGAGTGGTTACTTCTTGCATGCCCTCAGCCAGGGACCTGGTCCGCAACCCAGGTGTGTGCTCTGACCGGGAATCAAACCGGCGACTCTTTAGTTTGCAGTACAACGCCCAGCCCACTGAGTCATGCTGGCCAGGCCCCTTGGTTGATTCTTTTTTTTTTTTTTAAGATTTTATTTATTTATTTTTAGTGAGAGACAAAGAGAGGGAGAAAGAGAGGGAGAGAAACATTGATGTATGAGAGATACATCAACTGGCTGCCTCTCACACGCCCCCAACTGGGGACCTGGCCCACAACCCAGGCATGTGTTCTGACTGGGAATTGAACCGGTGACCTTTCGGTTTGCAGGCTGGCACTCAACCCACTGAGCTACACCAGGCAGGGCTCATTGGTTGATTCTTGTATGTGCCCTGACTGGGGCTGGAACCCACAACCTTGGTGTATTAGGATGACGTTCTAACCAATTGAGCTACCCTGACTGGGCCCATGTCTCATTCTTCTTGCATCCCTAAAACTTAACAGAACCTGGTAAGCCCCCATTGAAAGCCTATTGAACTGAATCAAATATGAACAGAAATAAAGTCATATTACTAGTATTTTCCTGATTTTCTATAACCCTTAGGTTGCTAATTAAAATATTTAACTACTGTCTCTCCCAAGCTTGACACTAGTGAAACACCCCCTTTCTCCCCAAAAGCCTAAAAGAGCGGTGTCTGCAGATTTCTTTCTGAATCAGCAGGAAGAAGAAAAGGCTGGAGAAGATGAAGCTCAATTTGCAGTGAGGTCTCACGGTGAGGAGTCCAAGTAAAGAATTTAACCACAGCCCATCCACCATTACTCAGACTGTAAACTTGGGGATCAGCTTTGGTTCCCTCATCCCCATCCTCTCCCCTTTCCATCCAAGCTACCACAAGACCCACACCCAAAAAATTCTGAATGTTTTGTGCTCTGAATTCTTTTTGTGCTTTGAATTCTTTGGGGCCTCACAAAATCTACTGCCCCTTCTCAAAATGAAAGAAGAAAGAAAGAAAGAAAGAAAGAAAAGAAAGAAAGAAAGAAAGAAAGAAAGAAAGAAAGAAAGA
>PVJD01005380.1:6174-116944 GCA_004026545.1 Mormoops blainvillei
GGGTAGACAGCAGGTGACTTTATTTTTATCATTAACTTTTTTACATCCTAAATTCTTCATAATTAACATATATAATATTATAATAAAAATTCATTAATATGCATATAAATTATTAAAAATGATTACTCTAGGCCACAGGTTTTGAATGATTCTTGTCTTCTGTACCAGTTTTTCTGTCTCCCACAATGAATGGATATTATGTTATCACAAGGGAAATCAGCCTTTAAAATCATAATACAGAAGGCTTTAAAGTATCATCCACACGCATTTATGTTAATTTTTAAGAACGCATAATTACATATTTAGTGGCTTCAATCATTAAAAACATAAAATCCCAGACCAAGTGAAATTAAGCACTGAGAGGAAATGGCTCAAACCCTAATTATAGGTAACATTTAAACTTTTTAACCCTTTTACGTTTCTAGTGCTGCATCACAAGTTATCACAAACTTACCGACTCAACACACCACCTCTGATGATCGTAACTTCCATGGATCTAAAGCCGGGGCGCGGCCCACCTTGTCCTCGGGCCAGGGTCTCTCACAAGGCTGCCACCCCGGCGAGCCTGAGAGGCCAGGCCGTTTCTCTCTGGAGTTTGGGGTCCTCTCTCAGGCTCATGGGCTACTGTCAGATTTCAGTCCCCTGATTCCTTGCTGGCTGTGACCGGAGCCACTCTCAGCTCCAAGAAGCCGCTCCCGGTTCCTCACCCCAGGACCCCGTCTCTGGCCGCCCCGCCACACAGCCCCTTCGTCAGAGCCAGCAGGACGATCTCTGCAGCAAAGGCTGGTGAATGTCCGTGACTCCCCTCAAAAAGTTGTTGTTGGTTTTTTTTCACTTGATTAAGCCAGGCCCATACACCACAATCTACTTTTGACTAACTCAAAATGAACTGATTTGGAATCCTAATTATATCTGCAAAATCCCGTCGCTTGACATGTAAGTTAATCTGACCGTCAAATCGGTAACCTCTCGTACTTGCAGAGCCCACCCACACTCAAGGGGGCAGAATTATAAGGGGCAGTAATTGGTGTTTTCCACATTTCCACCATTAACTCTTATAACATTTCAAAAATTAAAGGAATGTAACTGTTCAGTCTATTCACAGGTGTGAGTCTTATCTGTCTATTCCAATGAACAAATAACAAGCTACGCTACATATTTGATTTGTATTATTTACAAGTGGGGTCAAACCTACAACACCTGTGTTTCTATGTATGCTTGTTTTTTGCATGAGTTTACCTGAAGTACAAGCCCAAGTTCCACTGCAGTGTCCGGGCTAGTACCCCATGCACTTCCATCGCCATAGCAACAGGCCCGGAGGCTCTCTGACCATCTCTTTGCGAGCACTGGGGCTATTGGGATGTCAATGAAGCATCTAACAGACTTCCATAGGCATGGGAACAGCCCCACAGGAGTCATTACCGCGTCTGCACAGGTGTCTGAGCTGTTACGGTGTCAATAGAAATGCTATTTTAATGTCAGCGGAAAGGCCCCATCCACAAAAAAACAGCTTGTTATCTGATAAGAAATCTAAATTAAACCCTCCAGAGCTGAGCAAGGCTCACCTGTGACTCACAGTGTGTGGTTAACCGTTCTTCACTCAGTCCTCTTAGAACACAGTAAGCTCAGCCGTTTCCAGTCAGGAAGGCCCACACCTGGCCCCCTTCACGCAGTTACAGGTTTAAGAGGCAGTTCTTGGAGTTAAAAAAAAAAAAAAAATCCCGCTCTAACCACCTAGCCCATCTGCTCTCATCATGGTCCCCAACATAAAGAAAATTTATGATTGCTCCTCCGTACTGACACTTTGCTAATCTGCGTGGTGTAAGGCTGGAAGTGTGCTGCTTTGATGGCTGATTAAAATCAGGCAGTTCCAATGGCCTAACCACTATCCCTGCTACAGACTTCGCTCCTCGGAATAAGGTCACCTCGCCGAACAACCCTCCTTATCACGGGGACCAGGAACGTGCCTGCTTGGCCTTGAGTAGTGAGCGTCAGCTCCTTGACAGCCTGTGGAATTGTTTAAACAAGCCGATTACTTCCTCTCTCAAGAACCAGGGTTCACCTCACCCCCCTGTAAAAAGAAAAGAGCTGCCTCTCATGGCCCCTGGTAGCTCACACGATCCCTGAGTGCATCCTCCCAATGGCCAAGCACGGTGCAGAGCTCTCCCCGCCCACCCCGGTCTGGGAGTGGATGTCACTAGCAAACCGCTTTCCTCTCCTCTGCCCAGTGTCAGGTGCCATATGTCCACCCATTGCCATAACTCTAGGGTGGGAATCTCTGCCTTACCAGTGGATTGAAGGAGAGGCGACCCAAACGGTCTCTTACTCTGTGACATTTTTATTATGCCTCCCGCTGCTCCCTTGTCCTTTTCCTATTGATTCTCAGCCAATTTCATTCTGATCTTTGCGAAATCCTTGGAGTTCTGAAGGGACCCTTGGTCACAGAGCCTATGAACTAGTTTTGTTCCTAATAGTGGCTCAGCTTGTGGACTAGAATGTATCACCCGCTATGACAATTTATTTTCGTTTGTTTAATTCTTGAGTATATTTCTAAAGATGTCTTGATTCTACATGAATGTTTCTTACAGCCCTGCTCCCTGTTACCTTCGTCCCTCTCCATCCTCATGTTTCAGCCCAATTACACAACAAGGTCGTGCTATAGGAGACGGCCGGGGGTGGCAAGAAAGAGCCTGTTATTCGTGCGCCGCACTGTACAGAACATGGAGGTGACACGTTCAGATGCAAACACCCCCCTCGCTGGGTGGTAGAGAGAAAGGAGAAATCCTGTGTGAAAGTGGGTGAAAACTAAGCAATTGGGAAGCCCAGGGAATGGACATTTTTGGTAGTCTTATAAGGCAGCTTTGGCGTGATCGGGAGGGCAGCTTGAAGGGAAGGAAACTTTTCTTCAGACTCAGTGTATGCGTAGCCATTCCTCTTTAGACCTCTAGAGGGCGGTGTTTGCTAATGCCGTGCCAAAGTCGTTAAGGTTTAGGGTTGTTAGACGGGGTAACTGTGAGGGACCGAAGAACTTCTTAATTTATATTGGAGAAAAGTTTGTAAGAATTGACCTGACATTCCTCTAGGTGATTGAGAACTTTATTTCACGGTTTCATGTAGATGTTAACTCAGAACATTTTTATTATATAATATGTGGGGTTGGCAAAAGTAGGTCTACAGTTGTATGTGAAACCGTTCATCTTGTATTTATTAATTATTGTATTATTTTCCATACCAACCACTGTAAACCTACTTCCACCCATCCCTGTACATATCATTCAATTGATAAAGCTTACAAAATTGGTCACCTGGTTACAAAGTTCTCTATGTATCAATTTGGAAACGACTTCTCTTGGGGTTTTCTTTAAATTTTCTTTAAACTTACTCTTTTAATCTGTGAATATAATACATTTCTTGCCTGACAATGTAGGGCCTTAATTAATTGTTATATCAGGTCTCTAATTGCTAAAGTACTTAGTGTGCTATGCATCAAACATTAACGAATTGTTGACTAACCAGCTGGGCTGCACCTGCAATTACACACTTGCAGCTCTAACTAATTGCCAAAATTTCACCCACGGAGAGGCCAACATTTGGTTCTCTGCCTACAGTGTTAAAGAGTTCCGGTGGCTGAAGGGTCACCGTGTCACAGAAACTACACTTTCATGTGCAGGATACTAACTTTTCTCAAATTTCTATTTATTCTCCTGGTAAGTATTAATACATCATGGTTGTCTTGTAAACATCGTACGTTGACATCGGTACACAGTGCTCTTTCTAAGCACGAGTCTCTCCTGTGCGTAGCCAAATCCGAATGGTCAGAGCACGTCTAGCCTGGCTCATGATGACATAAAATAGCAGAGCGGAGAAGTTGGAAGAGTCGAACTTCCGAAGGGCAAGTACCTGCCTGGCGGCAGAAGCCTAACTCCCAAACCGCTGAAACTGTCTGAAGGAAGCATTGACGGGTGGGGCAAAAGTGTCACATTGAGGACATTTCTAGAACATTTAAGACCTACCAAGAACTTAACTTTGGGGACATATTTAGGTTTATACAGCTTTTATTATAAATTACTTTTTTTAGGTTAAAAAAGAAAAAGAAAAGTGCATTTAACAGAACATGTTTCCACCCTAGTGTGCTTAGCCATTTGCCTGCCCTTAGCAGGTTTCTGTTTGTTAAAGCTGACCGTTTCTTCTGAGAGATTGAAGAAAAAGAAAAAAAAAAGTTTATATAAAATATTTGAATGTATAAACACACATGCACATGACCTGCATAAATTATATTTTTATTTAAAAGAAAAAATAGAATACATCAGCAACAGAGTGTTCATAAACTATGATCTCTGAGGTTTTTATTCTGATCTGTGGCTGAACATTTGATATTTTTAAATTAAATATTATTATCATCGTTATTATTTTCTGAGTATTGCTGTAGTAGAAACACATGAATTTTATTCTTGTGCCTGAAAATTTATCAAACATGCCCTTACTGCCTGAAATTCTAATCAAATGGAACAATATACTAATCATCTAACAATTGATGAAAATAAGGTATCAGAAGAGATTTGTCCATCAGCAGCTTAATGCGTAACTAAGAGTTCATGGAAATCTAGAGGTACAATTAGACCAAAATCCATACAAATTTATTCAGGTGTATAGATTTTAAAATGAGGTAAAAAAAAAAAAGGCAACTGAGTAACATAGCAAGAATGGAAAGGGAAAAATATCATTGAGTATTGAATATGTTTCAGGTACAGTGATAAGCAGTTTACCTACATTTTCTTATTTAGTTAACCTATCAGTCCTGCGAAGGAGATTCCAGACTCACTATTTAATATAGAAAGAACCGAGGTTCAGAGATGTGACATAGTAAGTTGAAGGCCAGAGTTTTATTATGTGTCAGAGACAGAGATTTGACGGATTGACACCAAAAGTCAGTCTCACATAAGCTATTCAGATTCCGTAACTGTATAGCAATTGAGTTCATTGATTTTTTTACATCCATTAATTTTCATGTTTATTGTTATAACTATATATAAATATATATATGTAACTGAACATAGTGATATCCTATCTACATTTTAGAGTTCTTATAAGTAATAAATTGGATAATATATTACCATGTGTATATATCCATATCTGTATCTAATCCACATCTAGATAACTGTATCTTTATTTGTTTTTCTCCATTTTGCAGATTCAGAAAGAATAAGTATTTCCTTTAGATTAAAGAGCTAATAAGTGACCTACTTGGGAGCGAACACAGATTTTTTTTGGGGGGGTGTACAGGCTATAACATGCTAGAATAAAGAGTAGGTCTTGACAATCATGCATAAAAGTTAAAATCCCAATTGCAACACTACCTTGCTAAGTGACATGCATGCAATCATCTGAACTTCCCGATCCTCAGTTTCTGCACCTTGCAAAATGAGTGTAATTTATCCGTTCCATAGTCATTTATGCAGCCTCTATTATGTTATAGGTTCTATGTCCTGGATGCATGGGATACTTTATTGATCAAAACTCAGAAAAATGCCTTCTCTTGTGTAGTTTACATAGAAGTTGAAGAAACAGTCAGTAAATAATGATTCCAGTAGATATCATTTACTCTGTCAGAAGGTGGTAAGCAACGTGGAGAAAATCCTATGCTAATTAACCCCATTGTGATACCTAGAATAGGGCTAAGCAGATAGTTTTTATCCACTCACATGAGATTAGATTATTTCTTCTTACGCAACATCTCTATTTGCTATACTCTCCCTGATGGCAGGATATGAAGTAAATACTCATCAGAAACAATCACTTCTGTCATGACTTCAAATCCCTAACTCCTTAAGAACTGCTATTTTTTTCCTTTAAAAACTGTAGTTGTCATAAGAAATAATTGAGTCAAGCACCTCAGCTTTAGTGTTTTAGACGTGAATAGTAACGAAAGAAGTAAAACAATAGAAGCCTACCAAGAAATCCCTGCTGTAGCCTCCTTTGTGCCGATAAAACAAAACTTTGAGAGAGGCAAAGATCAACACATGGAAGTTCATAATGGCTCCAACGTGGGGTAATATACCATATGCCGTTGCATAAGTGGGCACAACAGGACGTTGCTAAATGGCTTTCTTAATGCACCCCGCTGGGTGGAGGTATAGAACAGGAAACCATATGGTGAATTCAGCCCTCCGCATGAATTCCTGGGTTTTTATGGTGTTCTGTCGTGTTGTTTCACTACCATGTTTTGAGGTGACTGTGCAAACTGGCTTTGAGGTAACGGCCAGGACCTCACGGAGGATGCTGCGAAGGGAGGCGTCTCCTGTTGCCTTGGCAGAAGACCGTGTGGTCTCCTTCAGCCGGGCTGCCGGCTTGGGACCCAGGAGGCCCCGGCATCCAGAGGTTGTTGTGCAAACTGCTGTGTAGCCAACAGGACTTAAATGCCATGCGAGGCTCCCGGTAAAAAGCAAGTCAAAACGAGCACTATTTCAGGTTCCAGCTCAGGGACCCAGGGACCCAAATGCAGCCTGGGTTATGGAGACTTCCTCACGCCCCATGGTGACTCAGACCGCCTTGACTATATACTTACCTATCTGTGCATTCGTTCCGCCACCGTTGGCTGAAAATCTCCTTCTGGGCCCAACACAGAACGCGCTTTTGAGGGACACACAAAGTTACAATACATTCCTCCAGAGGCTCGCATGTCTGAAGTATGATAGGAAGCACAGGTGTGTTGAGATGAAATTAAATGTGGCAGAACGTTGATAAAACTATGAGGGGCAAGTGCAATGGAAACACAAAAAAATACAGTGATGACTAATGGGATCTAAATGGAATTGAAATGCTTCAAATCAGTCATAATAAAACACGTGCTACCACTAGGTAGTTTGCAGTATCACTAGATTGGCACTCCAGATATTTGAAATGTAGCTGTGAGGCCACCGAGGCATGAGAGCACGTACCGTGTTTAGTCCTTGGTAAGTTATTTAGCTGTTGACTAGTCGGTTAGTAGCCGAAGCCTAGGTTGTGGCTGGAGACGGCTGCAGAGGCTGGCCTGGCAGACTGGGCAAGACTGTGAATGCCGTGAATTCCGTGTGGGACACCACGTGGAGGTGCTGTGGAGCTACTGAATACTTTGTCAGTAGGAAAAGGACCTCATAAAGGCGGAGGCTCTCTGCTAAGGCGAATTATTGTTGAAGGAGTCTCTACCCTGATTATGGAAAGCAAAATCCATAGCCAGCCATCGTCTTGTTCCCTCACTGAACGTAGGATCATCGTTTCCTCATTGAAGCAGAGAAGCAGAAACAAATTTACAGTCAGTGCATGGCAATTAACATGGCTAGTCTTTATGGATGTTGAAAATTTAGCACCACTAGGTAATAAGAAAAGTGAGGTGAAAGGCATGTTTCGGGGGGGCGGTGCTGTCAAGGCGATTTGTCTGAAGGATTGTGATAAATGTGATTGAAATGCCACCAGTCCCCATTATGTCTCTGAAAGTGTGGGAGTGATGGTGTTATATTTAGAGAAAAACTGAAACACTGGCTTGGTGTGTAGCAATTAGGGTTACGATTTTTGAGGGGAGGGCGCGGAAGAGGACTAGGCTGCATATCATAAAGCTTTTCCAGTCCCAGAAAGATCATCCATTCTCAGGCTTTGCAGATTCAGTCCAGGAGGTAAATTCACTCGTTGTCAACGTTCCTCAGACACACCGTACTGCTGCTGAAGCTATGTTGTCACTAGGACTGTTCCTCTCCCACCTGAAATTTCATATATATGTGACTCTCCTGACTGACGCTCCCAGGAAGCCCTTCCGCAAGAAATCTGACCTTCAACACTCTTTCTTTTTCTGAAGTCTCACTATGGTCTTCGCTTCTCTATGCCAGATCTTAGAAGAGAAAAATCTTGTATTTAAACATAAAAGGCCTTCATTGCCGGTGTCAGACTTAGGCTAAACACTACCTATAAAGTTTTCCGAGTAGGCAGGATCTGTGTTTATCTCCAGCTGATTTTCAAGCTAGCGTCACTCCAAGCCAGAGTTGGCGAGAGTAAGATGAGCCGTTCAGTGAGGGGTCACTGAGTATGAGTCTGCAGGGGGCAGGTCTGAGCAGCTAATGTTCCTGAAATCACAATGTAAGTCAGAAATAGTCCTTGCAGTCCTAGGTGACATCGAACAGAGAAAGAAAAGTAGATGACCTTCTTGAAAGGTGAGAGTTGACACCAATGGTAAGGGCAGGTTTCTAGAAGTGGATCTGCATTTCAGGAAGCTGTTGGATTGTAACCTGATACCTCCCTCCCCAGTCAAGCGGAGATGCACTTGTGCAAATGGCCGGAGAGGACAGGAGGACTCCCAAGAACCTCCGGTTTATTCCTCACCTCTAAGCCCCTGCCTTCACTCCCAGTTCTGAAAAGTCTAGTGATATCTGGCTTCTGGATGATTGCTTACGTCCATGCTTTGACTTTCTGTGACTGAAAGCTTTGGAAGAAATGTTGCACCACCCAATATGAGACCCAGATGTGGCTGTTATCCCTGCCTGTGTCCAGCAAATCGACCAGCTCGAAACCTATTCTGCAGCTGTGTGTTCGGTGCTGTTGAGTTGGCTGCAGCTCCTGGCGACCCTATGAATGAGTGATGTCCACCACGTCCTGTCCTCATTGTGCTGAGACCATACTCAATAGGATCTCCTGGAAATAATTGCAGAAGTATTTTTTTTCTTACTGTATGGAACTAACAAACAGAAAGAAAAGAGCCTGATATTAATTCAGCAAATACTCATGCTAGAGACAGGGCAAGACATTATATAATGCCACAAATTTTACATCCCTGATCTTCTCAATGACCTTGTGCAATAAGAGTCACTCCCTTTTAGAGAAGAATAAATTCAGACTTTCAAAGAGGAAACGTTTTGCACGGGGATAACCAACTAGTAGTAACGGAATGAGAATAAGTCTAAGATAACAGAGTCAACGCTTTTCTTTTTTTCCTAGTGTCCTTAAATATATTAAGCATGAGTTTAAAAAAAAAAATCTGAATCTCATTGAAGATCTCAATGCAGATGTTTCAGCTTCATGACCTGCTTTCCAGCTAACTGCAGAAGAGGGGCGGCGGGCGTCCCGGGGCAGGCATCTAGTGTAACTGTTCCACCGGCACTGATACACCTTTGCTGGAGTAATTTTACCTGTGAAATTCTGTCTTTCATCTCTGAATGCCCAAGCACTTCCCCTCAAGCATTAAAGGAATTTGAATTACGCAAAGAAATGTAAGAAGTTCAAAGGAAAACGGTTATTTTTATCCAGGCAAAGTTTTTAAAAAAGTTAATTTGATTAAAAGTGTCCTTCTAAAGGACTTTGATCCAAACTCACGTGACGGCATCTCCAGATTTGGGCGTGGCCATCATCCCCACCCTACCCTCCTGGTGTTCATTACCCTCCAGGTCCACCTTCATACCTACCTGCAAGGTGTCAGGGCAGCAGGTTCTCCAGCTGCTCATTGGAACCACCCAGCAATCTCCTAAAATGCAGAGTCTGCAGACCTCCCTCAGGTATAATAAATTAGAATCACCACAAGGGAGAGCCTGAAATGTGGATTTCAATACTTACAGGAGAATCACCGCTATTTAGAATTTAGAGACCAAGTTCACATGCATTATCTTACCTGACATCCGTCTCCAAAAGCCCTTTGTGGGAAGGAGCATGGTCAGAATTTTACAAAGGTGAGGTGAAGTTTCTTAAGGAAGTCATATGGGACTAAACTTTCAGATCATCTGCCTTACAGGCACAATATTTTTTTTCTGCTGCAGTGACCTGTGGAAAGGCCACACGATGAGGACTCATGGTGCTGTGTAAGACTCACCTAGAGGCACAGTGGGGGTCGATTAGCTATGCTCCCTGGAAGGTGATGTTGAGAAGGGTTGTGGGGCTGCATCTGGGCTGAGGCAGGGCGTGACGTGTAGTGTCTGACACGCATGTGGACGTGCAGCAGGATGGCTCGTGTACTTAGTCTTCACTAACTGTACTAGACACCTTTTATATCACCAGTTTCTTCCAGTTGACCATTCTCTTCTTATTTTTGCTTCTTTCTCTATCCAACCAGGGTCTACTATTTCAAGCTAATTCTTCACCTGTCTCTTAATTATCTCGAGTTGGATTTCCCCCTGTGGTATGATACCTTGCAGCAGAAAAGCCAAGGCAACCCAACATTTGATTTCAAATAGATGACTTCCTTGAGAAAAAATACCATAAGATTTATCCACCTTACCTTGGCTTTGCAACGGAATATTTAGCAACCTCTGCTAGGTAACCTCAGAAAGGCACTGGCGTTCCAGGTAGCTGTAATTGCTCTGTGCTTAAAAGCAACAGTAAGTGGTAAGTAAATACATGACAAACAAGATGCACTGCTGAGTGACCTTGCAGAACACAGCCTTCAGCGCCAGGCTTGGGACAACCACGGCATTATCAGGGACTTGGAGTTTTCAGACTTTGGAGGACAACTCCTGGGTGCCAATCTCTCACTCACGCATTAAGGCACCAGGTGCTTTTGATTATGTGAGACACGTGAGATCCACCTTGAGGTGTATCCGTATTTCGGCTGGAGGTATGAAAATTCTTGACAAGGTAAAGCAGTGTATTAAGAGCTTTGCCTCTTGACAGCGAAGAATCCACAACTGCTCTTGCCCCCTCGTGCTTCACCTGAGACATTAAATGACACTGCCCTTTCCAATTTGGCTGCAGATCATTAAATTGGTGTTTGAAATGGAGGGGGGAGGAAGGCAAATCTTCTTAGCTTTTGAGGTGTCATGTGAATTTCACAGAACCCTGAAAGCAAACGTTCACATTTTTTATTTTAAGATTGAAGATGATATGAGGAGGATGATTGACTGACTGGTATTGCTCTGTGACTGTGACAATGATAGGAACGCTTCTGTATGTCATGGTCTTGGAACAGTGACAGTAATCAAGAGATTTGTTAAATGTAGTAAATGTCAGGAAGTAGCTCAATAATGCCATGGACCAAAGTGTAATTCATAGAAAAAATCGGACCGATAAAATCCCATACTAATCCAATATTTGCTAAATCTAAATGCAATGATAATTATTACTATTACAAGGGAAATTTTTGTTACGATATGATGCTAAATTCTTTGTATGCCTTAGCTTACTGAATCCTTCTAGCCTTCTTCAGGAAGGTGGTTTAATCATACATATTGCTTAAATGATCCAGTCGAGGCTTAGAAAAATCAAGTAATTTTTCTATGATTGCATAGTTACTAAAAAGCAAGTCTGAAAATAGAGCCAAGCTTCACTGGGCAGACTTTTTTTTAAAGCACTGGTTATTTTTATTTAATAACTTTTTGTGATGGCATATACATATTTGCCTAGCACCATGTTAATTCTGTTGTTCTTTTTTTTTTCTTTTGGTTGTCTGGAATATTACTATTATTTAACACCATGGCATCTTTTCCTTATGACATTACATAAAATCTTATTTCAAATAGCTGGAATTTCAGAATTTCCATGATGTGCTTAGTATGTCCCTTCATTTGGGTCAAATCAAAGATTTGGAATTCAAGTTCAAAAACTGAGAGCATAGAAACTGTGTCTTATAATGTTTTTAATATAGTAGATACATTTTCCAAAATGAGTATATTTATCCCAGGTACAGATGAAACAGACCAGATGTTGCTGATTTCAGTATTTTCCCTGTAACCATTCTGTACTTAAAAAGCAAGAGTGGGTGCCAGAGATTATATGTTGGTTTTCAATACTGATTAAAATTGTAATTTAATAGCTGACTAAAGGAAGGAAAGTGGTTTTCTACAACAGATTTTAGATCCCAAACTCCTACTTTACATCTTTCAAGTAATTTGGGAATGAGGCTGCAGATATATTAAACATTCACCCTCTTACAAGCAATCCCTATATGCTAACCCATGAGGGAAACTCAATAATTGTTGTAGAAAATGAGAAGTATGTTTCCAATTTAGAAGAACAGGAAAACCGCAGTGGAGAAATAGTGTAAATTAATATAGGAAAACCTTTGTGGCAAAAAACAAACAAGCAAACAAACAAACAAACAAACAAACGCTCAGCAACACTGGGCCATGTATCGCTTCCATTGGCAGACTTTGCTGGGGAGCCCTGTGTCTGATGGAGAATGGAATGAGGCTGCGTTGCTGAGGGATTGCCTTTTCGCCCAGACACTTTCAGACTGCTACCTGGCGTGCAGGTGTCAAAAAGGCACTGATCAGGGGAGAAACCCATTGTTTTACTATGAGTTATGCCTCCTGTTAGTGAAAAGGAAAACATTGTCTCCTGTCCTAGCTTATAGGGGGATTTCAAAAAGTAAATGAGGTTGTAACATAACAATCACCACTGTGTCTGAACTGCAGTAGTAATTGTCAATGTGGGAAAGTCAGCCAGACATATCATAAAGCTAATTAAAACTGTGTCAGGAGATAAACTAATTAGGGCATGGTATACAGAGATGTGTCATTATGTCATTCCAGAGGAAAAAGAAGAGGAAAGAAAAAAAGCATTGAAGTTTTCAAAAATTTAAATGTAATAGAGAATTTCATACAATAGCAAGAAAGCAAATTAATTACTGCTTCACTCAACACTGACAGAGAGCATAATAGAACTAAGAACCTCTAGAGATGTGTTTAAAGATTTAAAAAAATAACTTGTTTTTCAGCTGGCAGTTGTTTGCCTCATCCTGATGTCCTATTACTTTGTCAAAGTGACTCATTCTCTCTGTGACCTTCCAGAAAGTCACTTAAAGTTCCAGGAATATATAAGAAATGGGGAAAGCCCGTGAAAGCAAACAAAACCCTGACAGTGTGTATACCTTTAAAGGTCTGAGTCTGTAAAATTATGAAATGCATTTGTATGAGGTGCTGACAAGCTTCACTGTGAGTAGAGAAAACACAAGAAGCATTACAGCTCTTCAATTTTTCTGAAATCCATTTTTTGTACACAAGCTACTGGTCATGTCTTTGCAAATTTCTCAAGCTGCAACCCCATAAAACAACGAAATTGGGCACTGTCAGCAGAAAAGGAGCATTTTGAATGCATCAGTCAGAAACAAACCTATTTGAAAAACACACTTAAGAAAAGGTCAAACGGGAGGCTCTAGAAACCCACTAAAAGCTCTCACGTGAGTGCCTGTATTATGTATTCAATTCTGATACACTGCTGACGACCACAAACTCGCATGTCACGTGACGCAGACTCATTTCATCTCCCATAACAAGACTTAATTAAATATTTCTACATCTGGCTTCTTGATATGCTTTGAAACTTTCAAAATCACTCCCTTAAACCTTGAGAACTCCTGGAAAATATATTTATGAGCACAAAGAACTCTACCAGAAGTCACCACAGTTAATTACTGTAGAACAATCTCGGTGATTCCCATCATGTGTAAAGTTAACTGTCACATTAACCGCAGCCATTATAATCGAGTCCCATTATAAATGAGAATCAAAAGTAAGACTAGGAATGAAGTATCAATAATGACACCAAAATAGTGTATATTCCCCCATTGTGATCTTTGAGATTTAGGTACATGTCTCCTTAGGTTAATAACTAGTTATTAACTAGTAAGTACTGTCATGTCACCATGAAAGATTAGTAGAAAACTGGCCTCACTGTGTTAGTGGCACCTTTGGATGCCTTAGCACATTTCAAGATTCCCTATCCTTATTTCTCTTTGCCATTTCTATTTCTATGCAACAGAAAATTAAATGATTACTTAAAATTGAAGAAAAAAGTCTCATCGATATTCAATAAATCTTTTGAGGTAAATAATGGAGAATGTGTGCAACCTTCTCGTGACCCCTGTGTCCATAAAGGTAGAGCACAGATGGGTTTCTGAAGATTCTAGTGAGGTGACAGAAACTCGTGA
This sequence comes from Mormoops blainvillei, assembly GCA_004026545.1. Taxonomy (NCBI): domain Eukaryota; kingdom Metazoa; phylum Chordata; class Mammalia; order Chiroptera; family Mormoopidae; genus Mormoops; species Mormoops blainvillei. Next base: position 20,051 of record PVJD01005380.1, read on the forward strand.
TGAAGTGACAGGCTCTGATCAGCCTTAAGGAAGCAGTATCAAGTGTGAGCCACTTTCATTCATGATTCCACCAGCAGCTGAAAGTCTGCAACTCTTAAGAGCTTAGGGATGATTTAAGAACCCAAATAGTTAGCCAGATATTAAAGTCACCTGAAAGTAGTAGATTATGATTTAGTTACAGTTTGACTCAGATGTTGCTGGTGGAATGCCTTCCTGTATTCCCATCTCCGTTGTTTTACCAACCCAGATATACTGTGTTAAAATAAAGCAAGAGCATATAAAAATGACAAGAGCTACTAGTAATTGAATACTTACTATATTAGTCCACATTAATCGACTACTTACCTATACTTAGGGGTTAATTTCCTTTTTTTAAATCTCTGTTTAATTTTACGGTATATTATTTGGGAATTAATTGTCACCATTTTGCAGAAGACATTTAGACTTAAGTGCCTCATGTGACTTGGCTTGTTCTCAGGTAGGAAAACGTACCAGCCACCTGGGTCACTCTCCCTCCCCGGAAAAAGAAAAGAGGCTATAACGCGGTGCCCACGTGTGAAACCTTTTACCCTGAAAACTAGAAATATGTGACCTGGCACACTAGTCAACATGGACAATTAAGGCACTGGTGTCTCACCAGTCAAACGTGTAGACCATTGGATGCCAGTTTTATTTAGGTTTTGCTTCCGTTCTATTTAATTTGGTGGCTCTTTGGTCATACGCTCTACCTAAAGAGAATAGCACGAAAGACCTCAATGTAAGGAGCTTTTATCAATAATCATAATCTTACAGTCTATCTCATAAAAGGCAATTCCACATACTTTACACAATAATATAAAATAATTTTGAAAATCTTTATAGAAAGTAAACTATAACCTTTTTATAGTAAAAACAGAATTTTTTCTACATTATTTCTCAATTAACAAACACCATTGTCTTCTTAGACAAGCAACAAAAAATAGATATAAGGAATCTGGGCTGGTTAAGAGATTTTAAAAGAAAAGATATAAAAGAAATAGCCCAAGTAACTGAATGAATTCTCAAGGGGGGGGGTGGGGAATGGATCTAAAGGGTTACTTTTCTTTTTCTCTTTAGAGCTTATCCCAAATCAGGGGTCATGGGGGCTGGGAAAAGAGAATCTTATAAAATGAAGGTACTCAATGAGCAAAGGCCCAGTTGCTGGGGAGACTGTTTCTAAATTATGGCAATGACTCTTAGGGTTATCGAAGATGGGAATGGTGAGAACGTGCCTGCTGTTCCCTTGTTATATTCTGATATTCTCTCCAGCTCCTTTTCTCAGGTCTTGGCCTCCCTGGACCTCTCTCCTCTTGTCTCACACTCATTACTTTGTCTCTTTTTGCATCCTGCTAATTTTCCTTTCTTACTATCTATAATTATTTGGTTCTGGAATTCTGTACATATTTTAGCTGAACTTGTGAGTGCTGAATACCAGAGGACATGATATACAAAATGAACCTATGAAGACAAAATGGGTTGCCTAAAGGGGTACCCACATCTCTTCAGATACGCTAAAGAAGGGTTCCCAAGAGGGAATCCTTAATCCAGTATTCGTAATTTCCAAGTCATGGGCTTTGGGCTGGATTTTCTTTGAAACTTATTGTTTAACATTTCAACTTAATAAAAAGCAGTCTTAGAAGGAATTCTGCAATTTTGTTTTTACTCTTTTTTTTTTTTTTTTTTTGGTGGTTCTTTTTCCCCATGTCAGGGGCTTGTGATTGCAAAGTAAAGACACCTCTTGAATGTGGCTCATGGTGAAAAGGTAGTAATTGAGAATGCAATATTCAGTTCTTAGCTATCTCTTAGCAAATGAACAAAAACAAAAAACATACCACGTGGAGGTTGAAATTTGAATATAAAGTACAAAAACTGACATGCTTTTCTAATTTCTTGCGATAACGATTGCATGGTATAATTTTTCTTTGTGGTGTGGGGTGTGTGTGAGCACATTTCCTGTGTGTTTATGTGCTCCCTAAATAAAAGTTGTATTTTCATATGAATAGGTTTTTCCTCCAACATTATGTTGGTTAACGTCCATCTTTGGGTTTCCAAGGCCCTGACTCTTACTCCATCCGACTAGATTTCAGCTCAGAGATTACACCTTAAGCAGACCCTAGTCTTCTCATTTTCATTATTAAGTGAAGTAAATTATCCTACTGGCCAGACAATTAGATGGACAGGTGTTTATCTTTGAGCCGGTCAGTGTTTGCCAGTGGGCCAGGTTATGAAAAAGATGGTAATTAGGCTCAGCATTTAGCAGTTTCTCTGGGCATGGTATATCTCAGAGAAGCTGGTAGCAAATGGATGAGGCAGGCAGTTATATGTCTATGGCATATTCTTGCATTGCATTTATACATGCATGCAATCAACAAAAATGTGTTCAGAATACCAAAGACCCTATAGAATTCTCTAGAGGCTTAGAATGATTCACCTCACATACATTTATTTAAGTATATTTTAATATTTTCATTTCCCTACTGTGAAGAGATATTAATATAGCTGTGATGAAAGATTACTCAATAAACCAATGACTAGCCAGAAAAATCTCATTATTAATTGCAAATCATCGCAAAGAATCTATGTGCATAAATGGAAAAAGAAAATATCTTTAAAAAAAAAGACTAATGGGGAAACAAGCATATTAGATATTGAGCAGATTAAAAATATATAATGTATAGTTAAAATTTGCAATGATAGTCTAATTAATTAGCCTGTTACTATTACTGTGTTCATCAAAATAATAAGACAATGATTAAATGGCAATTAAATATAAATATTTCTCAAATTATTAAATTCATATTACACAGGATTAGGAAATGGTTTTTATAAAAAGGTAACATCAATAATTATTTATGGTGTATAACTAATTTTTAAAAAATATACATGTATTCTTGTTTACACATCGCTCTCAGTATTTGATGGTTTTATCAAAGTACACACAGGGAAGACACCCACTGAGGTAATTTTATAAACTATATTTAATAGTCGGTATGTACTAAAGTCCAGTCATTTAGCAGGTTTCAAAGCAAACTTATTTTAAGTTGGAAAATATCACAAGTAAAATGTTTTAAAGTTCTATAAAATATCTGCAATATTTAGCCAAAAATAGCGAACAGTCAATGTCCAATTTTCTTGCCAAGGTAATTAAAGATACACACACAACACACGCCTGATGTTTCTATGAAGGACGCCAAAAAATTCTCTGTTGGGTTAAATGAGATGGAACAGGAAATGTGATCTTTTATACCAGAACTCTATTAAAAATTCTTAATCTAAAATTTATTTGTTGCCTACCCTTCTGAGTAATCAACATGATAACCATTTCAGGAATCCTACTTTTTTTTTTTGTAATTATCTTTAGAAAGACTGACATTTAAAATAAATGGATAGTATCAGCTAGATAAATGCTTACAGTATATTATTATACTTTAAAATTTTATTCAGAGCAGTTTTGTACAACCCAGTTGCTTATAATTTGCTGTAATTGCTCCTCAAATAGAGCATTAAGTTTTATGGCTTTATATTTTCCTTGACTAAAAGGCTTTATTACCATAACAATGTACTGAAAATGGAAATATTGATACCATAACCTCTAAGTAATGTTTGCTTATTATTTAATGTAGGAATATGCAGCTTAATTCTAAATGAATCAGAAAGTGCCAAGGAGTTTTTTTTTTTCTTTTCTTTTCCTAACATATTATTAGTCCTAGGACTCTTCAAGAACAGAACAATTGTATTTTATTACACATTTTTGTGTATAACAAAGCAGAGGTCCCTCTTAATATCTAAAATAAAAGGAAGTATTCTAATTTAAGCCTTGGTTTCTTATTTTTCTACAGACTGATGCCCTTTGTGGGAGCATAGAAATTTATAGCCAAGCCCAGATCTATTAGGATCAAGACATAAAAGAAAAAAAATGATTTTTAGTGCAGAGGGAAATAACCTTTTACAATATTAATAAAGGCTCTCTATACTTACTATATTTCTTTGACCTATAATGTCAGAAATATAGATTACACCCTTAAATCATGCTCTTCTAGCTTCATACCAAATTTGCACCGTTTGGCTTTATCACAAATATGTCCAGATTTTTACAACATCTGGCACATTTATAGCAATTAGTTCTGGGCAGGCTGTAGTACCGCCAGTCTCAATCTCTCAGTCCAAGAACATACACAAATTATGATTAGTAATGATTTATTCAATGATGAAGTAATTCATCTTAGTCAGTTAAAGCCGAAATCTATGAGTTGACAGTTGTGATTTGTGCTACGGTTTTCTTTGATATCATCAGGTTCTTTCTAAATGTTAAATAAATGGATACAAAAAAATGAAAAGCAATTGAAATAAATAGTATGCCCTAGTGAAATATTCTATATCCCCAGAGGATAAAATGATGAAATTGTACACCAGTTATACCAGTGCTTTTCAAAATAGGTAAGTAAAGTACAGTGTTTAGAACATTCTGAGAGATCTTGTAAATTTTAATTAATTCAGGTTTATTACCTATTGGCCAAAAGCCTTCATTTATAGATCATCATTTATAGAGTGTCACATGTGAAAACCTCATAAAAGATTTGAACTGGGATTAACAATGGTGATGTTTTGGAAGCACTGAATTATGATGCATGATTTTTCTCTATCCCCTGTATATTGTAATTTCTTTCTCCATTGCCCATCTACTTTCTATTTACGTGTGTCAAAGTGGCTTCATTAGTAACTTACTTGGGAACTTTTTTTCCCTAGTCACAGAATTTGGAATTGTTTGCATTTATCTTGGTCTGTTACCTTTTCAGTTGAAAATAAGGCACCATTGCTAGTTAAGGTCTATGTCCTGAGTGTTGTGTACTCCTCACAGTGTTGAGGACAGTATAGGTACATAGCAGGTACTTCAAAAATTCTTGCTGCTCTGTTCGGGAAAAGCCATGCGTGCTATAGTTCATTTTGGCACATCTTCAGAAGACTAAGTATTATGACACAATGGTAATAAAATTTGCAATATGATCTCAGCTTCAGAAACCACGCAGGTATCCAACACAAATTGGTGCTCCTTTTCCATCCCATCCTGCACGTAGGTAGGGACATGACACTAATAATGAAAGGAGATCTGTCTTCTCAAGCCTCTCTTTCCACTTGCAGAGGACCCATCACTGGAGTCTGGGAAATAGCTAAACTACTGGATAGCAGGAGCATCGGATTATGAATTATGTATTAGGAGAGCACCAGTCACTGAGCAGCAACACTCCTTTGACTTCACATGAATGAGAAATCCTCTTCCGTTGTGTTAAGCTTACTGAAAATTGGGAGTTTCTCTCTTAGAGGAGCTGTTATTAATGTGACTAAGTAGAGATCATCATTTTTATTTTCATCTCTAAGTTGGATTGCTTTTATTACTTTCATAGTCCTAAATAGGCCTTTATTATTTCCTTCATGATTAAGGTTTTCATTTTATGTCTGTCTTTGTTATGATAAACCAAAACAAAGCAAATCCTGCCCCAGTTTTCTTCCCTGTGTCAGTGGAGAGGCATTTTACATTATCAGTACCCTTCTTCCTATGTGGATATTTTGATAATCAACCTGATCTTAATACAACAGTATTGATCTCTCGGGCTTTGAGCTAACTCTGAACTTGTGTTGCTGGATGATTACAAATCACCTTTATTTTTCTGGTAGTGACCCCCAGATTCTCACTATTTCCTTCAATTCTCAGAGATAAACTCTTGATTCTTACTCTTTTTGTTTTTTACCCAGTTGTACTGAGGTACAATTAACAAATAAAAATGATACGCACGTACGCACGCACACACACACATTTATACACAATGTGATAATTTATATACATATATATACATAGTGAAATGTTTACCCCAACGAAGCAAATTAACGTATTCTTCACCTCACATAGCTACCGTTTGTCTGTGTGTGTGTGATGAGAACACTTAAGGTCAACTCTCTTAGCAAATTTCCAATATGCAGCACAGTATTATTAAATGTAATCACCATGCTATACGTTAGATCCCCAGAACCTACTCATTTTATAAATGAAAGCTTGTACCCTTTGAAAGCTAGCTCCCTACTCCCCCTACCCCCCAACATCTGGAAACCTCCATTAGATTCTGCTCCTCTGAGTTTGACTGTTTTAGTTTCCTCCTACGCATGAAATCATGCAGTATCTGCCCTTCTGTGCCTGGCTTATTTCACACAGCTCAATGTCCCCCAAGTTTATCCGAGTTATTGCAAATGGCAGTGTTTCCGCCTCTTCTACGGCAGAATAATACTCCCTGGACCACATTTATTATATTTTCTTTCTCCATTCGTCCACTGATGGACGCTTAGGTTGTTTCCGTCTCTTGCATATGAGGGTGTACCCCTCAAAGAACATAATTTATGCATAAAAAAGTGTGTATTTATTCTTACATGCTTAAACTTCTGTCGCCTTCAAAGTAGTCTCCATTCGATGTAATACTCCCATTGGGGCATTTTTTCCACTGCTCCAAACAGTTTCTGAGCTTGCCAATTTTGACGCCCGTTAGCGCGCCTGCCGTTTATTGTTTCACCGCTTCCGCATGGGCAAAACCTTTGTCTCTGAGCCCTGTTTTCATCTGGGGAAACAAAAAAACAGTCGTTGAGGGTAAGATCCTCTGAATCAGGAGGGTGGGGCGCGGGATCATGGTCAAATCAGCAGATTTTGGTCAAAAACTGCTGGACACTGAGTGCAGTGTGGACAGGTGATCATAAATCACCATCCTGAAATAGGGAAAAACATTGGAAGAGTCTTCAAAAAAATTCACTGAAGCAGAACACAGCCTCTCACAACAACACTAGCTGGTACACGGATCCAGATGGGTTCCTAGCACACTCAGCTAGCGGGGAGAGCCTGTACTACAAGGGGCCCGCCCTCAAGAAGATAATTCTGGTTTTTTTGGAGGGGGGTCCTCTCATGTTGAGAATAGTGCTACAATGAACATAAGAATGCCGATGTCTTTCAAAGGTAATGACTTCAGTTCCTTTGGATATGTACCCATAAGTGGGATTGCTGGAGCATATGGCAGTTCTAGTTTTAATTTCTTGAAGAGACTCCATACTGCTTTCCATAATAATTGTATCAATTTACGTTCCCACCAATAATGTACAAGGATTCCCGTCTTTTCAGACCCTTGCCAATACTTACAGTTTTTCTTTTTGATAATAGTCCTACTAACAGTTTTGAGGTGATATCTTATTTTGGTATTGATTTGCATTTTTCTCAGTTTTGTGACATTGAGCATCTTTTCACATACTTAGTGGCCTTTTGTATGCCTTCTTCGGAAAAATGTCTGTTCAGGTCTTTTGTCAATTTTTTAAAATTAATACTTAACTTTTTAATTTTTATATATTTATTTTTCCCAGCACCATTTATCACCTCTCTGCCCTCTTCTGTCTCTGCCCCTGCTCCCTGCATTCCTCATACCATTGTTCATTTTCATGAGTTCTTTCTTTTATCTCTCTGCTCAGTCCCTCTACCCTCTAATTTTAGATTCACAGCAAAAGTGAGGGGAAGGTACAGATATTTCCCATATACCCCTTTTTCCAATATACACATGGACTCTCCCATTATTAATATCACCCAGGAGAGTGGTAAGTTTGTTGTCACTGACAAATTATTGTAGTTACAGCTATTTTTAGTATTCTTTTCTATTAAACTTTATACTAAAGTCAAAAGTTACTTAAACAACATTATAGAGTGTTCTGAATTTACTATATATGTGTTTTTGTATATAATATATGAAATATATGTTATATATACACGCACACATACATAATATAATACTTTTATGTGTTTTCATGTTGTTACTTATTATCCTTTCATTCCAACTTTAAAATACCTTTAACAGTTCTTACAAAGTAGACCTAGTGGTGATGAACGCCCCCAGCTTTTATCTGTCTGGGGACATTTTCTTCTCTTTTTTATTTCTGCAGAGAAGTTTGCTGGGTATAGCATTATTGCTTTGCAATTCCACCCCCCCCTCCAGAATTAAAAAAAAAACAAAAACTGTTTCCACAAAGGCACCTTTCCCCAGGGACAGGTACCAAATTATTGTTTCCATGGAGGGACGCGAAGGGAGGACCACCCAGTTTGCCACATTGCCTGTTACTCACTCGTATTGTATTTGCATTCCAAGAAAGACAGACTTGTTACCGGGTAAGAGCTAATAATGGACTATTCTAACTTGTTGGAAATCTTATATTTTATTTATTCCTTTATTAATCATCATTCCTATTTACTCTTTTAAAAATGTATCGGACTGTGGAGTGATGGGAAAAGGTCATCAAGGCCTAAGTTTTCCCCACTCTTGAGACACACACGCTATGTAGCAAAAGGAAAGGACTTTGCTTTCTGAGAACATCTATTCCTAGGTTAGTTTTTCAGCCCTGCCACTTAATTACTTTGTGACTTTGGCTAGTACCTCTTTGTTGTCTCAATTTTGAATCTTTAAAATGGGGAGAGTAAGAACCATTACCTCAAAGGGCTGATGTAATGGTCGCGTATGTTTTAAAAGTTTAGAACGGTGTTGATTACATAGGATACAGTATGGCTCCAAAAGTTCTGTACTATTTTCTTTTTATTTTCTAAGTGAGAAAATCAGACCTTACTAAAACTGAGTAATATCGTGGATACTAATCTGTTAGTAGGTGTAACATGCTAGCTTTAAGCTCAGTTCTTTCTGATGCTAAATCTCTTTGTACTTCACCTCTACCACTGCTTCTTGGAGACACAGTCCAATAAAATGAAGGGAATGGACTCTTACATGATCCTAATAATTTAACCAATGTTTATTTTTAATAGTACTTATTTGGATAATTGAGGCCTTTATTTTATCCCACATACAGAGGGATGGTCACGAACTACTCTTGTAACAATAGAAAAAAAGAAGTTACTTCTCTCTTTGCAATTACTGATTTTTTTAAATCATTATCAGATTATTCGACCCACAGATGAATTATCTCCTGTGTCTTTTCCTTGGCTGGTATTTTTTGGGCTGCATCTTTGTAAGGCCAGCAAAGGAAAACTCACTGATGCGTCGATTCCCTTCTGTGAACTAAAGGCATCAAGTGGAGGGATTTGTTTCAGCCTGAGCTGTTCTGCTAACCACATGGACCAAATATGATTGACATGCCCATCTTCCAGAAACGTACAGAGAGCCGGTAATTGAGCCATTAGAAATTTCACCTGCTCAGAACTGCTCCCCTCCCTGTCTAACACAGAAGACTTATTTCAGGTAAAACTGTTAGCCACTTCTACATACCAAAAACATGGTCTTAATTATTTTTTTCCCCTCTCTTGTCAATGTAATCCCATAGCGGTTTCAAATGTCACATATACATGTGTGTGCGCACATGCACACACATCTAACATTTCTTAATTTAAAACCTTGTTAGTTCTTGTCAATGCTATTATTACTTCCTTTTCCACTCAGATATATTACAACTATATCCCCTATACCTTCTTAGGAGTATTCCGAAATTTTAAAATGTGATTAAAACAAAAAAACCCAAAAACAACACTTGCAGCCCCGTCAGGCTTGGCTCAGTGGATTGAGTGTCGGCCTGCAAACTGAAATTAGGTCAGGGCACATGCCTGGGTTGCGGGCCAGGTCCCCAGGTGGGGGCATGAGAGAGGCAACCACACATTGGTGTTTCTCTCCCTCTCTCCCTCTCTTCCCCTGTTTCTAAAATAAATAAATAAATAAAAGTTTTTTCTAAAAAAAGCACTTGCTAGTAATAAATTACTCCCATTAGACTGTTAGCTCCAATATTTTAAGACCTGTGTCTTAACTAACTTTGATGTTTCTATGCTCGGAATAGTGCTAACACTTAGAAGCATCTGTGAATAGTATTACCAAAAGGAAGTCTGCAAGTCTTTTTCTCAGTCCTCGACTTTAGCTCTAAGCCCATACTACTTTCTCTCTCTATTAATGAATTTACCACCTCCCTGATAGAATTTAACTACCTCCACTTGCAAGCTCTGACACTGGCTTCAGTCAGCTAGACTCTATGTTAAGTGTCTTTTTGGCAATGGCAGAACTTGACTGCTTTTAAAGTCTTATCACTGTCAATGCTTTCCTGTTTTTCCATTTTTATAGTTCACTTGGCTTTTGATGAACTACATTACCTTCGAATCTAACAGCTTCTACTACTTGCTGTGTTTTTTCCTCAATTTGTCTTAGGCTATTTCTAGAGTACCAGTTTTCTGATTCTCCCCCTATTTTTGACCATGGAAAGTCTACATTTCTAGCTTTTCTTCTCAGACTCTCACTCCTCAGTAGCTATAATGGTCCCATCGTTAGCTGTTAGTCACTGAGGCTGTCTCTAGGTTTTGATATGATGGTATATGACTTGTAAAGAGATTACACACTTGATGACACCTGGCACTATGAGGTAGGAATAATGGTTGATTCTTATCTTGGGAGTGTCAGGTGAAGTGTCAAAAGTTAGCAACAGCCAGCTACAGTTGCAGAAGTTGCCAGAACTAGGGAGGTTTTCAATAGTGCTTGAATACCAGATATTCAAGGTGGTTCTACTGAACTGAAACTGAAAAAATTTCAATTGGAGCCACTGAATTAAAGTTTATTATTGAGGCTGGGAAAGCTCAAGGTCATAAACCAATGAAAAAAAAATAAGATTCATATTCCAGAGCCACATTTGACAGAGAGCATTCATGGCCAAGTTCAAGGTCAAAGACACGAGGAGGTTAAGAATTCCTTGCGTTAACTTAGTATAGAAGAGTCAGGGATCCTGTGACACAGGAAGAAGCTGAAAGATGATTTGCTTTTTTCCTTTTCTTTCATGGAACCTTTTAACTGATTACCGAGCAATGAGAGAGAATTTTTATTCAGGACAATAGGTACATTTGGAACTAGAAAGTCCAGTATATTAACTGGAACTGCAAGTTCAGTCAGCAGGAACCTCAGATATCCCCAGAGAAGCATTCTCCTCTCCAGGAATATATTCCTTCTACTTTTTTTAAAGTTGGCATTTCATATTTTAGCAGATTACCGCCCTCTGTAGCATCTTCAATCCACTTCCAGTCACTTGTAACATATGTTTTGGCTCCCAGATACATGGACAATGAGCAAAAGGAAGATGTTTTATTATGACAATCAAGCAGCCTGGCACGTTTCTGCCATATGAAGGGCTGTTCTCTCTTTATGTGAAGTTCCCTAGAGAGTATTTCTTTTCCCAAGAAGGAAGTCTTATGCACACCACTGGATAATCAGCTTCAAAAAGAGCACAATAGTCCAAACATATTCTTCCCTTTCATGATCACAGTTCTCAGCCCCAGTTGAAAAAACCTTTCTTTCTGTTTTTTTTAATAGCACTGAATATACTGTCAATAAGTCATAAAAATTTCTGCAACCTCCTTTGCTTTCTATTCTCTGCAATGCATTACATGTCAACATAGACAGTGAATGAGACAAGTTAGACGGATTACATCAGGAGGCTAAATCTCTAGGGTTGATGATATCCTTAGGGTAGGGTGCTCAATATTCTGACAGGTGTGTTTCTTAAATTAGACTTTTCCTGTGTGCCACATTTTCTATAGCCACTCAAGAGCAGAGGCAGTAGGATCAAATTGATTTTTTTGGACTGCTATCAAATATAAATAACAATTAACTCTCATGTCAGCCTCTAGCAGGCAAGCACAATTGCAGAATGTCTGCACTTCAAGAAAGAATAAAGACATCCTCCTTTGGGCTGAATGATGTAAGGAAGCCGTACGTCAGCATCGGGAGGACATTTCCACAACCTCCCTGAAACCCTCTACCATTATATAAGAATGAACTCTAATTCTAATTGCAGGTTAGATTCTATTTATGACAGAATTATGTTTAGAGTCTAAACTCCTTCCAAGCAAAAGCTACATTCGTAACCTCATCTCTAGGTCGGGCTCCAAGATGCCATACGTTCTAAAATGATGGATCGTTGTTTTCTGGTAACACTACACAATTCCCACCCATAAATATTTCCAGAGACTTTTCGTTAGGGATGCTCTGGTTTTTATTCACAATTAACTATTTGGTTATTCAAATGTAGAGCTTATGACTGGTGAGATGTATCCATGGGTATCAAAGACCTAGGTTTCTTCTTACATGAGGTCCTGCTGTCGTCCACAGGTATTCCTGCCCCAAGGTACCATGCAGCTGCTTGAGTCCACCCCCCAGAACTAGAAAGAAGGGAGGATGTACACTCCCTTTGAAGGTGCTTTATGGGACTTACACATTCCGCTTAAGTTTCATTTTATTATAACTTACTAATATTACCGCATATAAGGTGTAACAAAAATATAATCATTAGTTTGGGCGTCCATGTGAACAGCTAACATGGTGATTGTATTACTGAGAAAGTAACAAAGAATGGGAATTAAGGAATGACTAGTAGATTCTGCTCTAAAGAGTAGGTAAACTTTTACTAGCTCTTCCTGGATCCCGGAGAAAAGCAAGTTAATCTCATTACCCATGTTTAAAATGGAAATTTGTAGAAAACATTATTTTAACATGATAAATATTCATGTTCAGTTCAATCTTAATTACTCATAAAAGGGACATTTTGAACGATCAAAAAGATGAAGATTTTGGTTGTCAGATACATGACCTTGGTCTAGGGAACATAACCAGTGTCCCTTCTCCCCCCACCCCACCCCCTCACGTGGACACACTTATCACAAACACAAACATGCCGCAATTCTCAGGGTCAGTTTTCTCATATTAAAAAAAAAGTGAGTAATAGTTACTTTTTCGTATCCTTGGTATTTTAGAGCATTTTACAATGAGATAGCACATGGCCAAGTGCCGTTCCGAATTGCCTGGCTCATCGAGCATCTTTCTGACGCTGACCAGGGGAGGAACAGGCCTTTGCATTTGTCAGCATCCTGATTCTCTCAAGACCTAAGTGGAAAAAAACAACCAGAGTTCTATGGATTCCCCCATCCATCAAAAAGACTAGTATTGTGTGACCGTTAAGCTCCCTCGTTCATGCAGCATATAATTTTGGAGCCTCTATTCTATGTCCTGAACATTAATTTGGGCCCTGGGCTAGGGCAGATGCCAAGACATAAGATTCTTTAACTCCTGAAACTTATGATTGAAAGGAGAATACACATCTCAGTAATGATGTAATGATTATTATGTACACTTTGAAGAAAAACACATATGCACATGTAACAATGGACCATGTGAAATTGCGGGGCTGTGTAGGAAGTGATGGCTCTCTGATGTTGTGGCATTTAAATATAAGGTCGAGGGCTAAGAAGGCAGTAACTATGCAAGGAAGAACATTCCTAGGAGATCAGAGAATGAGAAAAAAATTCCAGGTAGAGGAATAGCATGTGTTAAGACCTCGACATGAGAAGGGTCATGGGGCATTTAAGGATATTGACATGCTCTCTTAATGGTTCTTGGCCCTGGTTTTCTAGTTTTTAACATAGAGATAATAATGAGTGCTAATTCCTTAACAGAGAATAAAGTATGAGAAATTATTTGTAAACCGCAAAATGCTACACAAATAAGTGATTCCGTTTGCCTGATATAAGTAATAAAGCTCTAGGGCTTTTATATTTACTGTATGGTTTCCAGCCTCCTTTGCTCCCTAAAGGTAGAGTTAATGCTTTATTGTGACTATAGTGAAGAGTTTTATCTTTTTTTGTCTTTGTTTTTAATAGGAAGGAAAAAAATAAATGTTTAAATTTGGGAGGGAAAATAATAGAACCTACCAATCCCAGAAATATGCATGGACCCCCGTTATTGGTTCCATCGGAGAAGAACCAATCCCTAAGCTTAAAATAATCCTGATAATTTTATTTATTTGGCAATATTAGTGGAAGGAGGGGAGGCCCAAGGAATATAACCTCAAATACTACATTACCACCAAACACCCAGCTTCTGTATTTCCAGCTGGTGTCATGACTTTCATGTTCGATGCAACACCATCAGATGTAGCTGTGACCCTTGCCTAGAAATCATGTTTCACTGAACTCCATTTAGTGCGATAGTCTTCATGCCACTATGAGAAATGCATTTGGTCACCCCTGGATATTAAAGTTGTTTGTAGACCACATGAAGACAATCTGTTATGCCCCCTAAATCTTTCTCTCTCATTATAATGATCTGCTTCTGAATTTAACAGAAAACCCCAGTGTGCTACAACAGTCAATTCAAAATAAAATTTGGTCTTTCTAAACACTTTTAAAATGTGACATCTTATTCAGAATCAACAGTTATAATGAGAGCCTAAAATGCAGAATGTGAACTTTAGCTGTTTACACCCAGTTTGCTTGATTTGAATATTTCTAACAAGCCAGGCGATTGATCAGAGACGGCATTGTTATCTCCATGTGGCAGCTAAGGAAACATATACTGAGAAATATTAAATTGTATGATCATATAATTCTGAAGCACTGGAGCCAGAATTCTAAGCCTACCTTACTGAACATTCAGTGTTGGCTCTTTTATAATTAATTACCCCTTCCTTTGCATCTATCTCCTCGACCCTCCACCCCACTCACATTTTGTAGAGTATGTTATACAATATAAAGACTATTGAAAAGATGTAATGCACTTGATTACTTTTGATATAAATGTCCTCATTAAAGTTATGACCCTTTGGGTCAGTATAAGAGAAGAGATAACTTGTTTGACTTGGAGAATAATGGGCTTTTTAAAAATTGACATTCTGATATTCAAAGTATATCTCCAAACTAAATCTCAGAATAAAAGCTTTACATACTGACTATCTTTTCTTCCTAATTCAAGCCTCACCTGTAAACCACACTAATTCCCAAATTATATTAAACTATGAAAGCCTTGAACAAGAGAGCCGGACATGGAGTTTTTTGATTTCTGCTTCCTGGGAATTACTCTTTAAGTAGGTACTTTCCCAGGAATTCTTAACATCTAAAGATCTACAACATCACCAATTAAGTTATCCAAATATCAGACAGTGTCAGCCATTTCAGTCTTCCAGGAACTTATTTTAATTCTCTGACTCATCTCCTTAGTATATAACATTGTGCATCACATACATAAAGTAAAACCGGTTTTAAGTATCAGACAGGGAAGTGATAGTTTCTATTAATGTAGACTATGAAAGAAATAAACAGAAGAGATGTATGAGAAATGACCTTCCCAGTTCCCACAATCCATAGTTGGCCTAATTCAAGATGCACCCAGAAAAAAATATGGCTGGAATTTCCTTTTTCCAATTAATGTGGCACTGCCATGTAGCCATTGTGGTAACACAACATGCAGTTCCTGTCTTGGTTGGCTTGAAAAGATTTTTATTTTTATTTTTTTAGTTTTCTGTATTTGAGCAGATAGGCTCATTATTTTACATTATTCCCCAAAGTAGGCAATTTATTGATACAGGAATTTTTTCCCTGTAAATTCATGTCGCTCAAATGCACATACGAAGCAAGGATGTCCTGGCTATGTTTGTCGGTGAGGAACATGTGGGCACTATGGGCGGGGCCACTGCAGACATTGCTGAACACTTAGCTGCCCTGAATTTCCCCTCCAAAAGCCACTGGCAGCACCCATGCCAGTCATTGTGGTGACACAAACCCGCCCCACGTATATTTTCAAATACCACCTGGGGCTTACCAGGGATATTACTCCCAGTTGAGAGCCGCTACACCAGAATTAGAGAAAAACACAAAAAATGTCTTTACCTATGGAGGCAGAAGAACCTGAGGATGGGGGTTGTACTACACCAGGCTGGATAAAGCTCATGTACGCCTTCTCTGAAGAGGAGGGCGTCTCATTGTACATGTCCCCGTTTCACGTGTGCAGCAAGAGAGAGAGGGAGAGATGTGAGATTGCCGTTGTTTGAAGCTAGCGTTTGTGGCACTTTTTAATGCAGCCCTAGGAGCCTCATACACAAATTACACATTCTGAAGCGTGTCAAAAATCAGAAGTGATGATTAAATCATACAGCTTCCCTGGAGCTGGAAAGGCTAGGTTGAATTTCAAAGCACCCAGTCCCATGTTCAACCTTCTCGTTTTACACACGACGAGTTTGCTGCTCAGAGAAATTAACTCATTTCCCAGGGAACACACAGCTAGTCAGTAGCAGAGCCTGGATTAGAGCTGAGAGTCTTGAGTCTCAGTCCAGTGCACTTCCCCCTCTGGTACCAGATTCCTTTGTACCTGAGCAATGCCTGCCATCCCCGATTCAACCTCAGCCAGGTATGCTTACCCTGTTCTGGCGGACCAGTGCCAATTGACTCGAACACCTGTCGTTTGTAATTGTCACAGGATAAGAATACCCTTTTTCCTACCCAAATGCTAGAGCACAGAGTCTAAGCATAGTTAATGCACTGGTTACCATGGTACCCATGTAATTTAATTACCATTCTTTTGTGAATATTTTAAAATGAAATTGTTAAAAGATCAAACAGCACATTCAACATTGTATGGCTCTAGAAATGATAAGTAGTGTTTTTTTTTTTTAACTGAAAATGTTCTGTTCCTGTAGGGAGTTGATTATTTTTTATGAGCTAAAATTTAGTTATGATATTGGATATATGTTTGTGTCTCTAATATATTACTACACTTCAAAAGTTAAATATGTCAAATGCATTTTACCTTTTAATTTTACAATGCTGCCATTACCTTGAAAATCTCAGCTACACTTTCACCACCGTCTTTTATATATGTCTAATTAGAGAAAGCCCTATCTAGGTACAATATTCAAGGAGACCTTGCAAAGAAAACAAAGAAGTCCAAGGAGTTTTGCAATTTGCTATTAGAGTTATCTGGAAGGATAACAGCATGTGGATCATGCCATTTATATATAAACACTGATGTACCTGCGAGGGGCCAACTTCCATGCTAGAAAGTTTAGATCCGAAGAGAAATGAATAACCTTTTAAGCCTCACAATGCCAAGTGTGGCTCAGGAGCCAGTTGTATCAGGTGTCAGCATCACCTGGAAGCTTGCAGAGAATACAGATAGGCAGATCCCATCTTAGACTCACTGAAGTAGAATCCGTATTTTAACAAGATCTCCTTATAATTCTTTATGCACATTAATGTTTGAGAAATCTTGGTCTAAAGAATTCACAGTCCAACAATGAACAAAATCTTGTGAAAAACTGCGAACGATCACTGCATGTGCTGTAGTGAGATGGGCAACGAATAGTGTGATTGGAATTGGGGTGCGGAAAGTACTTCAGAGGCAATGGAAATGGAGCTGCGTGCCTGGAACAACGATTGGTATATAATCAAACCAGTGGCGTTTGTTCAGTGTCTTGTGTCTTGAAGGTTGAATAGTAGTTTTCCAGGAAGATAATAGCCAAAGTGACATCGCTGGATTTAAAGAGAAGAAATAACAATCACAAGGTAGACAGGCATAAAAGAGAAATTGTTCTAGAACTGGTATTGGCTTAGGTTACGTGGACTATAGAGTTTAAGGGGATCATGGCAAGTCACAGTCTTTGACAGGAGCTAGGTCAGGATCTATGGATCCTAGTGAAGCATTTACATACTTCGTTAATCTTAAACTAATTAGCATAGTCATTTAAAGTAATATGATTTTTATGGGTTATCATTACTCAGAAGGCCGATAACGATAAAAGCTAGAAGAAATTTTCTTTGGCTTAAATTCTCGTTATTTTATGCCCTTTTTATTTTTGTCTGAACTATCTTCAAAAGGTGTTAAAGCTTCACACAGCTGAAATATATGCATTATAAATTGAAGGGCTTTGCGTAATTTTTTTGCTATATTTCTCATGCATAAATCAGTAACTAGCACATAGTAACTGATCAATAAATATCTGATATGAGTAGCTGAAAATGACTTCAAATACGGGTTAACTATCATAAATTTTGAATAAATATATGTGGCCCTGTACATACTTTTAATATAAATTAAAGAAATTAGATGCAAACTATTGGGGGAATAAAAAAGAAGTTTAGTAAAGGTAAACGGCTTGGTTTCACTGGACTATGGAGCCAGAGGGGCGTGTGGGAGGACTGTGAGGGGCGCCAGGTTTCCTACGCATATACTGAGGACTGTGCAACCTCCCTGCGCAGAGAGCTGATAATAGTGAGAGGTTCCAAACTTCGTTATCCTTGCCCATTTCCATCATACAGACAGAGATTCATGAGCTCCCTTCAAGTGTCTTTAGGTGGAAATCCACCTGTCATGTCCTCAGTTGGTGTGATGTGTATGCAATTTTATACTCTCCTTAGCATGTCTAGTGAGAAAAAACAAACAAACTTGGAGACCTCTCAATTCCATGTCATCCACAGGTCTAAATTAGCCTTTTCCCATGTAGGAACCTATCTGGTGTGCTTTCTACCTGCCCACCCCCCTGCACCGTTAGTCTTATTAAAAGCAGTTCCAGCCAAATTGGTCTAGGCCGTTCCACGAGAGTAACAGTGCTTCTGAAGTTTGAGTCCAGTGCATAGCAGTGAGATCGAGTCCCCTGCACTAGCTGCTTGTCCAGGGTTCTGAAAGGAAGAACCTGTTGTCTAAGCTATTTCCCTATTCTAAGTTTCAGTTAAGAAGACTTTACACCCTGCTATGTTTGGGCTCTATGCGCGGGCTCCATCACTCACCAGTAACTGTTATATCAGGATATAAACACAGAGCCATTTTCCAGGCTCACCCTGGACCCCAGAACAAGAGCTGCCTCCTCAAAAATTCTAGACTCAGTGTTTCGTCTTTGTCCCTAGTGATTGCGCAGCATTTTAACCTGTTTTAGTTTGGATTGCCTCACAAAGAGACCCTACCAACAAAGCACTGAATATCAGTAGTATGCTCAAAAATGACCCCAAGAAACATTGGTAAGAGTGTAGAGAAATGAGACAGAAAGGGAGGGGAGCTAAAACCTGGCGGGTTTTCAAACAAGTTACCACTCGAGGTAACTAGAGCTTCATCTTGCTGCAGAACTCTGGTAAAAAGTACATATTCCTGCCTCAGAGTTATCTCACTTAAGGGGCAAAGGAGCTATTTATACGCCACCTCCTCTGCTTAGTCATTGGTGGAAGGCTCTTCCTGGGCGGTGACAGCACTCCTGCACATCCGTGCAACCAGTGGACCTGGCCCCCCTAGCCAAGCGAAGCCCCCAGGAAAGAAGCCGCCAGCGCTGATAGTTGCAGGTTGGCAGCGTGAAAAGAAATGTGGCAGTGGGGGACGGGCAGACTGAAACGGCCTGCTGCACCCATCGAACAACACTTTCCTAAGACCTGGGATTGCTTTCTTTTTGTGACCTAAATAAAGCCGTGACTCAATGTATTCTTTGCAGAAAAAGGGATAATTCCTTTAGCCAATTTTACATATAGCCTGGAAAAATTAAGCCAACTAACAGTAGATTTACAACGAAAAGAACTGACCGCTTAATGTTTCCTTAAAGAACCAAAAAGCTATTTTTAAAGGTCACTTTCTATTGTTGCCTTTGATTGGATAGTGCTGGCAATCTCTCTTGTGAAAAACAGTAAACAAAATGCAAATTAATTCCTAGTAGAATATTCATATGGTATGGCATTTTTGCTGCACATTCTGCAATAATCGTTCAATTTTATTTGTGAAGGCAGCAGAGGAATGGTATCATGATAAAGAATGCCAGTTATTTACCCTTTGTCACACAGACTCTGAGCAATGGAGGACAGATGGCAGATGCCATATGGAGATTTATAAGTATAAAAATTTTTAAGTATCAATTTATAAGTATATTTATTATCGGAAAGTCTGTAACGAGGTATATGATTGTGCATGAAGCAAAAATTGCACTTTCTGCTCCCTGTCTTCTGCTTTCTCCGAGCAGTTCCTCCTCCCCAATTGATTAAAATTAGCTGCCGCTGGGAAGTCAAGCTTACTTTTGCACTAACAATGGGTAGGGAGGGTAGCCAAGGAGAGCCCATAGAGTCTGGGCCCTGGCTTGCCTGAGTCAGCGTGGAAAGTGGACGCCTGAGAGAAGCCATGGCAGCAGTGCTCAAATGGCCCCAAAGAACCATGCACAGGAATGCCTCTGACACCAGTTCCCAAGCTGGCACGGGAAGTGTGACTCATGGATGTAGTACTGTCACCTCTCTATCCCAGTCTTTGCCTTGGAGAGAGTCAAGTTAGAAAAAATAAAATAGAATGCTTCCTCCCAGGAATAAGTTCTTTTGAATGGAAATGGAAGGAAAAACAAAAACAAAACTTGCTCAATAAAAGTACCTATCTCCGTAGAGCAGCAAACATGGAAAGAGGAAGACATGTGATTTTACAGAGATACTAGGGAAAGGATTTGACTCTCTAGTGGAGGTTGGGTTGACTCCCTTTAATGATCTTCATATGCAGTTTTGGTGAACTAGGCAAGACCTAGGAGTTAGTGTCTGAATATGCGGATTCATTTGATCTTGAGCAATTCATTTCATCTCTCTGACTTAGTTAGATATTCAATACAGTGGATTCTTAAAGGATTGTTACATGGTTAATGACTTTCAAACTGGGCTCCAAGTTGACCTAGGGTTTACTGGAAGCATGCCAGAATTCATTGCTAATGAGACCTTAGAATCCCCAGGATTTTTCGATCCAAAATAACTCCATTCGGACTGTTTTGTTGTTGAAATCACAGACTTGATTCAAGCACAACAACAAAAGTTTTATGAGAAAGTATTTTTTCTTTTATATAATATTTGAAAATCAATAAAATAATACACAGGATAACTTCTCTATAATCTCTATCATTATAGAAATACTATTTAGAATTATCAGCATTTGAGGTTAGGGGGTCACACACATATAACGACCCATTGTTCAAAATTGATAACAATCTCTTTATGTGCAACATAGAGTTACTTGGATTTTCTTCCTCCTGGCATTTCCCATTCAGCCATAAGTACTTCCTTTAAAATAGGCTCTCTCATGCTTTTGTATAACTTCAGGGTTTTAAATGTTAATACAGTAAATATAAAGTGGAAACAGAGGGTTTTCAAAGTTTTGTTTTATTTTTTATCAAATCAAGTAGCTTTAGCCTTTGAAAGTGCATTTTAAAAATTACTTAGAGAATGTTGGCATGCCAATTGTTAAAAGCCGGTGGTATATTTAGAAATCATCTGCTCTTTAAATGGTTGATGATAAACAAACACAAATACTCAGATTGGGAAACATGAGTCCTTTATTTTTCTGTTTATTCAGCAAAGATATATTGCCCCCTCATATCTTACACACAGTGTTATGTGCACAGAAATAAAATGATTACCAAATAGTTCCACCCTGACAGTTCACAGTCTATCGAGGAAACACACAGGAAACTAATGTATTATAAGGCTTTTGGAGGCTATGAAACAGCAGGAAGGAACAATGCCTGTGGAGGAGTCCTGGACGACATGGTGAACTGGATAGCCAGTGATTTCAGGATAAAAATGAGGGCCCCTAACATGACGGCTGGGGGCACTTTAAGGCTCCCATGTTTAGTTACATGGGTATTTCTTTCCTCCTGAAGGTTCTTGGAGCACTTTTTTTTTTTTTTTTTGCCCACTTTAAAGACTCCCAAGATTCCAGCTCTTACTGTTTTTTTCCTAGAGATTCTCTCTACACCCACTCTAACTGTGGAGTGAGGAGAATTTTTCATAACAAGGACATTATTTCCTTTTCAAAAGGAACTCCTGACACTTCTTCATTTAAAAACATTTTGAAAAGAATGCACAAAATAAATAAACCTAGACTTTAGATGGTCTTGCATTTACTTTCTTCGATTGTTCCACAAAGCCTGGCATATTCCTAATTTTCAAATATTAGATCCAAGGTAAAGCTCATAAAATATACCTCCTCACTTTTCAAGATTTTCTGAGTGTTATAAGATTCTTCCACTATGATCCTTAGCAGACATTTTTAGGTAGGAGCAACTGTGCTTTTGTATGTCATAAAACTCGAGATGGGATTTGCACTTGAACTTAATAGGATTATCTGAATGGGGGTATTCAAGTAATCCTAATCTACATTAAAAATTATTCCATGGTGATAGGTGTAACATTATAGGGACTATCTCATTGAATGAGACAAGAAGAAGCCAATTAGAGTGCTAAGAGAGTCTGTATCTTGTTCTGGGTGGTGGCTATATGAATGTAGATATACATAAATATTCATTAAACTATACACTTAAAGTTTATGCAATTTACTGTATATAATACTTCAATGAAAAAGAATATTTTATCCATGTTGTTAGAAGAATTGATTAATGTATTCATCTAAGCATCCAGAAATACTGAAAACAATGGTAACCACTTAGGGATATGAGCAGAAAAGATCATTGATGCTTTCATGAGGAAATACAGGGGTTGAAATGTATTAGAGCTAAAGACAACTCGGCGCTGAAATGCAGTGTTTCTACGTGGATTTCTAAACCCACTTCCACTTTCCATTCAAAATGCCAACATACATTGGCTCAGTATCAGGCCCCACATTTAGCACTGAGCCGTATGAGTGGTGGACAGTGTGATCTGCTCCCTGACTTCCCTCTCACCCGGTGTTGCTGTCACAACACCCACATTGTATCCCCAGTGATTAAGGAATGATGGTGCCAGTCTTATCTGTCCTGCTTGAATAACTAGTGACAAGATGTATGCCAAACTCAATTTTCACCGTCAGTTATTTTGTTATCAATACTTCTCTTTTCCCTGAGCATACATGCCACCATCATTGACTGTTTGGAGGAAATATACATCTTCAAAGCCAAAGAAAATAAGTCCCTAAAACTAACACTGGCTTGATGAACATAGACCAAAGAATGGTACTGAACATTTAATAAGTATCTTTTGGTTCCGAGTTTAAAAATCATTTAAAATGTGTAAGAACACATATAAATTAATGGAGCCAGAAAATTTATGACTAAACTCCAAGAAATACTTCAGTAATCATTTGATAGCTCTACGTTTTCCTCGGAAGTATGCATTTCACTTTTGCATTTATGATTTCCTTTCCTCTTACTCTCCCGCTCTCTCTCTCTGTCTCTTTTTCTCTCCCTCTGTCTCTCTCCTAGAAGAAAGCTTTCCAAACAGTTATAATATGCCTTTAAAAGATCTAGGTAGTAGGAAAGAAACCTTTGCTATAAATTCCTTTCCCTGCTGTACTGCACACCCTGAACACCTAGAAGACTCTGTGCTGTCAAGAACTGCCAAGTGATGAAAGGGAAAGCGATGAAAAGAAATGGAACCTTGGAGCTGACCGCCTAAAAGCAAAAATTTCTCCTGGGATTTCTGGATACAAAAGAGGTTTCTCCATTTCCCAGAGAACACCAGATCACATTAACTTATTCAAATAGGAGGTCAGATCTCAGTGTTTAGGTTTAAAGCTGTCCCATATGTGCCTTGATAAGAGAACAAAATTGACAAATCACACCTCTGAATAAATTCATTTTAATCCCTTTCTTCCTTTTGATGTAGTAAAAATAGTCTTGTCATGTAGCTACGATTGCATTTAATGGTTGTCATTCAAAGAAACAGAAAAATGATATCTGAGTATAATGCCTTCAAATATGACTAATAGCATTTTTACATATGGAGAAAAATACTTTTATTTTACATGAAGAAAACCATTGCTTCATGATGGTGATTATTGAAAATTCAGCAGCTTCTCTCATTACAGGGTAATGATAAGTACAGCTTCATCTCTTCCCTGTCATTTATGTTAAAAAATGGTAATCCACACAAATCTATATTCCTAATGTTTGCTGTAACCCCATTAGTTCTCAGACAAATTCTTATAAAAATCTCACCTCATTATTACCACTTTACCTGATTTTAATCTCCTATTTTAAATAATAAAGACGTCTCAATCTGTTATATTTTAAAATGACCTAGTAAATGCTGTTTTCTTCCCCTGTTAAGCATTTCTTAAGCACATAACTTGTCACTCCTGTACTAATTTGCTGTAACACTCATTGATAAGTGGACATTAATTAATGCTAAATTACAATAGAATTTTTATGGAAGTACAGGTGACATCCTCATCAGCACCAAATGAGTTCATCATAATTAAACTTATTACCATTTCTAATTAACCTTGAGTGCCCCTGGGTGTTAGCAGCACACAAGGCAAGTGTATGTGCGACCTGCAGCTCCTGTTGAAAACGAGCACCACACGTCACACAACCATTAAAAGAGCTTCAGGAAGAATGGCATAGGCCCCGCTTGTGCTCATTGTGTGTGCAAAGGAGCAGGACATGAAAATAGCCACAATGATCTGAAGACTTTGAGCAACAAAATTGTTGCTCTCAGAACACAGCGAGAAAGAAGCCTCCCGCGAACGGAATTTGCTTGGAATGTCGTGTGCGGGCCTATGGCGAAGGTTCGTTTGCTCCTCTACAATCAAATTAAGACCTGCCCCTTACCTACCCGTCTCCCATTCACCATAGCAAAGTTTTCTTTGAGGAATGTCACTAGACCACAAGCCTTGCACCTAGATCTGTTTATAGCCTTCCTGTGACCTGAAGAATCCCAGGGACACGGAGCAGAACTGGTCTGACGTGCACACTGGTTTCAGATGGAGCGACTGGAGCAGCGGGAACCACTGCTGACTGGCAGTCCCAGCCGCCGCCTCGCTGGATCCACCACTGCATTTGCCTCAGTACCCAGCTGATGCTTGAGCATGGCAGTGGTGCTGGGGCACGATCAGCCCAGCAAAATGCGGGACTGCTCCATAGAGCACCCTTTGCCTGGAGAGTCCCCAGGGAACTTAGATAGAATTTCACCGCAGTTGGAGGCTTTCCTATGGCATCTTCCTTCTATCTCGTCTCTTTCACAGGAGTCAAAACTCCATCCCAATCTAAAGACCGTCTCTGCTTTTTCCAGCACATCCATTGTTATCTTGGCAACTGTTTCTCAGGGGACCCAAGCTAATTCATTAGTAAACAGGACACAGAAAACATCTTAAGTTACGATAAATGTGTGTAAAAAATGTCTGTTTCCAGAGCGAGTAGCTAATAATGGAGGAATAGGAAATGAGTTGCAAATATGGCTGGAAAAAAAAAAAGGCAAGATTTCCTCAAAATATATTTTGTGGCTTAAAAGAAAATATGACTAAGCAAATAACAAACTGATTGATCGTGCTGGCAACTATTAAAATGCCTCTACAGTGTATCGCTCGGCATAACATGGGACTTGTCAATATCAAAAACCCAGTCCTTGATATGCTGTCAAATCAGTTTAGGAGCAAATATTTGACTCTCTTTATTATATGAGATTTATATCCATATGCCAATCAAAAAGCAACATAGTTTAGACATTTTTCCCATGTATCCAATATTATTAAAACCCACTGACTCCATAAATTGAGTAATACCAATACTTAGAAGAATGAACATTTTTATTAAAATTTAAAAGCACTTAACTCACAGTAAGATTTTTGATACCACCACTGGCATATTTTCTGAGGGAGGGGGTCTAACTATAAAGGCAATGTTAAAAGCAAAAATAAACAAATGGGACTACATTAAAACAAAAAGCTCTGCACAACAAAGAAATACATCCACAAAATAAAAGGGCTACCCGCTGAATGAGAGAAGTTATCTGCACATCATATATCTGATAAATGATTCATATCCAAAATATATTTAAAAAATTCAATGACAATAAACAAACAATTCAGTTACAAAATGGGCAGGAGATCTGAATACACATTTTTTTTCCAAAGAAGAAATACACATGGCCAACAGACATATGAAAAGATGCTTAACATCACTAATCAACAGAGAAATGCACATCAAAAGCACAATGAAGTGTCACCTCACACCTGTCAGAATGGCTGTTATCATAAGGACATGAAATAGTAAGTATTAGTGAGGATGTGGAGTAAAAGGAACCCCAGAGCACTGCTGATGGGGCTGTAAATTAGTACAGGCACTGTGGAGACAGTAGAAACAGTAGGGAGTTTCCCTAAAAAATTAAGAATAGAACTACCATATGATCCAGCAATTCTACTTCTGGGTATTTATCCAAAGAAAATGAAAACACTAATTCAAAACTATATATGCATCCGTATGATCATGGCAACATTATTTACAATAGCCAAGATACGGAAACAACCTAAATTTCCATCAGCACACACACACAAACACGCCATGCAATAATACTGAACCATAAAAAGGAATTCAATCTCGCCATTTGCAACAGCATGAATAAATCTTGAGGGTATTATGCTAAGTGAAATAAGTCAGAGAAAAACGAATACTGTGCAATTTCACTCACATGTGTAATCTAAAACAAAACAAAAAAATTAACAAACAAAACAAAACTCATAGATCCAGAGACCAGACTAGTGGTTGCCAAAGGCGAAGGGGCTTGGGAGGGAGCGGAATGGAGGAAAGGGAAGAAGAGGAACAAACTTCCAGTTACAAAATAAATGTATGTCAAGGGGATATAAGCTGCAGCATGATGATTATAGTCAATAAGTATTGCAAATTGGAAAGCTGCTAAGAAAGGAAATCTTAAACAGAATCACAAGGAAAACCTAATTTTTTTGTAACTTTGTATGGTGTCAGGTGGTAACTTGGCTGGTTGTGACCATTTTGCAATTTATACAAATGTTGAATCATTATGTCGTATACCTGAAACTAATATAATGCTGTGTGGCAATCATACTTCAATGTTAATTAATTAATCTTCAGAGAAATTTTGCAAAAAAGACACCTAACTTACATGATATTGAATAAAAAGGATTTTATTGCTGTCATATACATTTGCATATTATAATTCTCAACAGCTCAGGGGCAAGAATAAGTGCTCCATTTTCTTGGGTAAAATTGTCTTAGAAAGAAAGGAAGGGAGGAAGGAAGGAAGGACGGAAGGAAGGGAGAAAGGAAGGAAGGAAGGAAGGAAGGGAGGAGGGAAGGGAGGAGGGAAGGGAGGAAGGAGAGAGAGAGAGAGAGAGAGAGAAAAGAAAGAAAGAAAAAGAAAGAAAGAAAGAAAGAAAAAAAGAAAGAAAGAAAGAAAAAAAGAAAGAAACAGAAATGGTAAAGAAAGAAACAGAAATGGTAAAGAAAGAAAAGAAAAGAAAAGAAAAGAAAAGAAAAGAAAAGAAAAGAAAAGAAAAGAAAAGAAAAGAAAAGAAAAGAAAAGAAAGGAAAAGAAAAGAAAAAAGAAAAGAAAGGAAAGAAAGCCTTGCAGGGTATGTTAAAATCTTGAATTCCTGTGACCCTGTCTACTATTAGCTTTTTTGCAAACCCGTCAATATTGAATCTTTGTTATTTTTCACCTACCTTAACACACTGGATGCTAGAAACCATTCTTTGTTTCAACAGTAAGATCCAACCTGGAGATGTATTTGGACTCGGACATTCCATTTTAGGGTACTCACGTGCCTAACATATTCACCTGGTGCAGATTCTGGGCCCTTCCTGACCTATCACACTATTAAATGAGGATTTTGTTTAGCTGTCTAATGCCCTCTGCTCTGCCTTCTGAAATAATAGTTGTGGAAACCATGTCCTCCCACACTAGTTAGCAAAGAAAACAAATGAAATACCCTGACTCTAACACAAAAGAGAAATGAACAAAAAAGTTATTGTGAAATAAATTTACATATGGAGATGACTGAGCATGACTATATTAAGACAGAATAAAGTAGCTGAGTGCTTACCTTTAAACAGAGAAGTTTTATCAATGCATCCGCTACAAAGCCAAACTTACACAGTTGTGTTGTGTCAGTGACTGAAATACAACAGAAAGCATTGCTAAAGGAAAAGGTGATTTTCTGAAAGAGTAAATAACACTTTCTAAACTTCAAACCCAAATAAAGTAAACATCCCCTCGATATACATAATCTTTCATCAGAATTTAGTGCAATCAAACCCATGAAAAATACTTTGTTATATATGAAGCAGGGTTCCTTCTAGATTTAAATGATAATAAATTATATAGATATAATTATGTGTGAATATATAATATAAATTCTATTTCCCACTTAAATGAGTGAAGGGAAGGCTATTCTCAAGGTGCGCAAGATATGGGAAATATTCCCTGGGGTTAAGGTCTGTTCCCCAGTTTAAATGAGGGCAGAGAGCCACAGTCTTGTGGGATGAGAAATGGCTTCACATATTTCAGAGTAAACATTCCAGAATATGGTTCTTCTTCTCCTGTTAAAAATATTTAGTTTCTAAAGCCGAAGTCCATTTTCTCAACTTCTTTGAAAAAATATGAGGTCAGTTAAATGGGATATATATTTTGAATAGACGGATGACTTATCCTTGGTTGATTATTTATATCACTTTTAAATAATACAAAACTATATCTAGCCTACAGGAAACCAATACAGAAATGGTAAAGAGGAGGAAAATGTATAAACTTCTAGCTGCAAAATTATGTATGAGTGATGAGGGGAGCAGTAGATTGAAGCCACGTAGAGACCTTGTAGATTCCCAGCCAGTCCAATGTTATTTAGACACATTTCATCAACTCAGCTTATGGTAAAAATCTCTTCTCCTCCCTCTCCGTCCTTTACCTCTTCTTCCTGCATTTCCTCTTCCTTTATTTCTGCCCGCAGGAGAGGAGTTTAGAGACATCCCACCTGGGTTTCTGCTATAACCTTATTCTGGCAGAATCTCCAACTACATTGTCACACTAAACAATAGCATGCTATCGTGATTCTAGCTATTGCAAAACAAGCAAAAATACAAATAAAACTTTCACTTGAAATGTCTCATGCAAAGCAAAACCAATGGTCCTTGCTCTTGGACATTCTCCCACAATCATTTATATGCAGACTTATTTTTATGTCAATCATCTGATTGGATTGTCATCAGTTTCATAGCACAGGGGCAGGAGAGCACAGGAAACCTTCAGCCACACTCCCACTTTGTAATACGGTCTTTTCCTCTTCAGACTGTTGAAGTATAAAAGGATTTACTTTTCATCATAAGACAAATTATGGCCTCACCTATAAGTGGAACCTAATCAACAAAACAAGTGAGCAAAATAGAAGCAGAGACCTGGAAATAAAGAACAAACTGACAGTAACCAGGGGGAAGGAGGATGGGGATAACATGGGAAATAAGAGGAGGGGTCATCAAGGAACATGCATAAAGGACCCATGGACAAAGCCAAATGGGGGCAGGATCAAGGGTCAGAGGTGGGGATGGGGAGAATGCTGTGGGGAAAATGGAGAGACAACTGTACTTAAACAATGATAAAAACAAAAGACAAATTAAACTTTAATTACTATTAAAACACCAATGTCATAAGCAAATTATATAGGCAGCTCTTTCATATGTTACATATGTTATGTTTTAGTCCCATTTTCATGCAAATTATTTCCTTCACTGTAAATACGTATTTTCACAGAATATGTTAAAGATGTATGTCAAAACACGGTATGGTGCTACAACCTTAGTGTGCATGTGTGTGTGTGTGCAGTAAAGGCAAGCAGTCGACTTTCGTATTTTTAAAAGTACAACTCTTTTCATCCGTATATTGAGTCTAACAGCAGATAATCATCTTAGGTAAATGTGATTCTTCTAAAACTGAAGAGTTTGCAAAATTATACACTATGAATTAATCAGATTTTGTAATTATTTTGACCTTTAGTTATTGCCGTGTTTTACAATATATTAGTATGTTTGTGCTGTACTTTATCTCCTTTGAAGTTTCTATCAAATCATCCTTACTTTGGAAATGATGATAAGGTTTTGTTGGCAACAAAAAACCTTATTGGTTCTGCTTGGTTCTATTTGGGAAGACATGAGAGTAAAAAAATAAAGGATATATTCTTAAAACCTGAGCCATGCTAATGTGAACATAATTATTTAGTTTCATTCAATTATCATTCAAATATGGCATATAATTGTGAAACATGGAACTATGAAAGTGGAAATTTATAATGATGCAGGCTTAATTTCATTAATTTAATGCAAAAAGCACATATTACGCAGAGACAGACGTCAAATTAAAAACTCTCAGACTCTAATTAGCTTTAGAAATCTCTTATGTCTAATTGATATGGCTGCCATAATTAATTTAAATAGTGATTTCAAACTGACTAAGATGCATATCTCATTCATTGCTAATTTTTAAAGGAAAATAATGTAAAATGCAAATGTATCTATATCTACATATGTCTAAATAGAGACAGTTAGTGATACATATGTAGATATAAACAGCTATAGATATTCATCTGTTTAGTACGGCTAATGGGTCACATAAGAAATATAGTTCCAAAAACTTCATTTCTATGAGTAAATTAGCATTGTCATCTTAAAAAGTCCTATGATTAATCCAACTTTTAAAAATTTATAGAATATTCAGAACATTATTTTATTCACCAGTTATGAATCCCTTGTACCAAAATTAAGCAAGTGAAATATTTGACTGATTGGAAAATTTTCCCTGAATTCTAGCTTTAACAGATATTTAACACAAAGGATAGGTGATAGACAATAGAAAGGTAGACAGATAAAATGTTGGTAAAAGATTAACAGGTTGATGAAGGAAAAGCAGGAATGTGGGCATAGGCTGTGCTGATGAAGAATAATAAGTTGTGACAATAAATGAAGTTTTAGTTTTAATGTTGAAAGGTAACAGCACATCTTCCATCAGTTTATCATCTGGACACTTCAGTGTTTATGAAAATGGCCATTTGGCTGCATAGTGATTACCTGTTCACATGTATGTTTATTCATATCTATAAAATGTCCTCAAATTTGATAAATCTTAACTCAAATTGTATGCCTACATTATTTCTAAATTAGACACTAAGGAAAAGTATTCATTTAGATTCAAAATGATAAATAAAAGAAAAAGAAATAAGCAATAGATATCTTATTTCCTCACCGATAAGTAAATTTAGGAAGATACAAGTTACAGTCTCACATATATCTTTGCTCAAGGATGGCTGTATCACATGGAAGAAATGCAGACTCTTAAATGAAAGCATTTTATAATTCCGGGGCTTTGAAAAAACATGCATTATTTTGGTACTTTTCAAAACCACCGAAAGCACATAAGAACTCACCAGCACCAGATTTTGTTTCTCTGGAATGTTAGTATCTGACCTGAATCTTCCAGACAAGAGTGGGAGGAATCCCCATCCACTAAGGCCGTAAGAGTGCCTCTAGGTCAGCCTTTGGCTAATTTGCGGAGCTGTGCTCCATGCACCCTGCCTCAAGATCCCTTCCTTCCTCACCACACACACCCTGTGTCCTCATGCTCTCCTTTTCTAATTGGTTCACAGGCATGATACTTCGTCTCAGAGCACTCAAGCCTGACTCTAATCACATGTTGTTATAAGGGTTTTGAAGTACAGAACAACTTGTTCTCTGTGTTTCCTTATAAATTATCTGAGCGACATTAAGTCATTTATCCAATAGTGTCTTGTAGTGCTTTGTTAGTCCTGGTCTGTATTTTTAGTTCTATTTAACTTAGATTTTCATCTTTATTTTTCACACGAAGGAATGTATTTTCTATCTGTATGCATATGGACCGAATTCACAAAGCAACTGAGCTTTCTAAGCAGGTTTTGAAGATTCTTCACCATGTATGTGTGGTAGACTAAAAACTGACCATCCAAAGATATTTTACTGCCTTACCCATGGAACTTGTGAATATTAGCTGATATGGCAAATGAGTGACTATTACTGTATATGAGAATTACGTGATTAAGAATTTTAAGGATTGAAGTTTGTCCTGGATTATCGGGGCAGCACCTACGTACAAATCAAATGTATCCTTGTAAGAGACAGAGGCAGAGTGAGTTTTCACCTGGACACACAGAGTTGATGTGAAGATGAAGGTAGAGACCGGAGTGACGTGGCCACATGCAAAGGCATGTCTGTAGCCTCCAGAAGTGGAAAGATGCAGGGAATGGGCTTTTCTCGTAAATCTGCAGAGGGAGTGCTGTCCTGCATTCACCTGATTTCAGACTCCTGTCCTGAACGGCTGTGAGATAATAAAGGGCTTTCTTTGTATCTAAGCCACTAAGTTTGTGCGAAATTGTTGATGCCGCCATGAGAAACTAATACAATGTGATAAAAGCGAACTTTCAGCTCTGCTTTACTCCTTAACCACACATGACCTTAGGTAGTTTCTTACTGTTTTCATTTCCACATCTGTAAGAATCGAAGTAAAATAGTCCCCACTTCATAAAGTTGTGAAGGTTTCAGTAAGTACAGCACCCACAACATCAAAGAAGATAAGCTTAGTGACACCCACAAAAACAGGATTAACGATTATGTATTGTTATATTTTGAGTATGAAAGTTTTTTTTATTTTCCTCTTTTTACTGTTGTTCTATTACATTTGTCCCAATTTCCCCCCATTGCTCTCCCCTGCCCTGCCCCACCCCCACAGTCAATCCCCACCCTGCTCTCCATGTCCATGATTTTGTTGATTAGACCCTTCCCCTTCTTTCCTCCCTCCGTCCCCCTTCTCTCCTCCCCTCTGGTCACTGTCAGTCTGTTCCATGTTTCCGTGCCTGTGGATCTATTTTGCTCATTTGTCTGTTTTGTTGATTAGGTTCCCCTTATAGATGAGATCATACGGTATTTGTCTTTCACCTCCTGGCTTATTTCACTTAGCATAATGCTCTCCAGTTCCATCCATGCTGTCGCTAATGTAGGAGCTCCTTCTTTCTTTGAAACCCCTAACAATTTTTTTCTCCCCCAGTGCGATCACAGCATAAACCACTGACTCAGACATAATCCTGTGCAGAGATTTATTTAGCATTCAAACTAGCCACCATGGGAGGTACTTCGCTCCACTTAATGTCTTTATGTCAGTGAACAGAAATGCCTATGTTGATACGTCTCTCAAAGAATCTCCTAAGCTTCAGAAAAACAAAGCCAAATGTCACCATTCCAGTGGCACAGAGGAGACCTTCCTTGTAAGCTCTCTAGCAGCAGGAGAGTTTCATTTCAAGCAAAAATATCATGTGAGATATTTTGGACTCTTGTCCTCCCAAACTATTGAAAATTCTGTAGTTATCACTGGAGAAGATGCACTAATTGTCTTACAAAACACAAACAAATCTCTCCTCTATGCTACTAGGCACCTAATTCCTACACACCCACCTTGGCTCTCCCTCCCCCATGTCCTCCTTCCTCTCCCCAGGCTTTGACAACGGGGATAATTAAAAAAGTGAAACGTGAACCTCGAAAGGGAAAGAGTAGGGTGTCCCCCATGGAATTGGGAGGTTTGGAGTAACTTTCCAATGACATTGCATTCTCTCTATATTAAGAAAATACCTCCTGAGAATTCTGAGCACTAGACATTGATCTTGAAGATACAAGTAAAATATTATTTTAATTTTTATTATAAATTTTCTTTAAGATTTATTTTAAAATATATTTATTTTTAAAAATTTAAAATAAAATTTATTTTAAAATAACAATTTGGCTTGCCAAATCCCACTCCCAGTCACTTTTTCCCTTGCCTGCTATGCATCCTGGAAGAAGCTAAAAATATTCACTGTGGCCCTATGATATACTTTTATGAATATTGGTGTAAGTGTCCTGTGCTGACATTGCTTCCCGTCCCTCCTTTCTGTTCCAAGTGGGGATGTGACACCTGGGACTGGGCAGCCATCTTGTAAATAGTAAGTGGAAAATGTGAAGCATAGATTCTCTCGCAAAAAGATAATTTCATCCTAATCCCCATCTCAAGCTGCTAAACCAAAAACTTCAGCCAATTGGAATATTCAACCCCTGTGTATCAGTTTTACCATTATTGGCGGTACCAATCACAGGAAGGAGGGGTCGGAAGGCATGTCCCTCATTTACAAAGTACCTATTCCATGTATATGCAAATACCAAAGGCATGCTTCCAACCTCGAGGGTCTCATAGTTAAGGTGGGGTAAAAACATGCCTATGTGAAAATAGTCAAGTTTGAGAGACTGTGTTCAGGAACGAGGAGCTCAAATACTAAGGAATTTAAAGATGGCCTCATGTATAAAAAGGCATCATTAAGTGTTCGAAAGAACGACGCCAGGTGTACAAGTAGCGATTAGCTGCGCCTGGTATAGATGCTAAGTACAAACACAAATGGCATGTCCTGGTCATTGTATGTGGTTCAGTGTGACTTAATCATGGAGCTCTCTGAGAGGGCAGAAGTTAAAACAGTTAAGTTGGATAGCCTGGCAAGGGCCAGATCAAGAAAGAGTCTGAACAACATGCAGGATCCTTGAGAATCTGTCCCGCTGGAAACTTCAAAGGAGAAAATGAAATGCACATATTTTGTTGTTTTAAGCAAAGATGTCAAGAGTTCAGTTAAAAGAATGATACAGAGGTTTAGAGGAATCCAGCAGCAGTAGATTTTCAGGGGAGTTCCCCAGTTTTACCAATTACAGTGTGTCTTCCATTCTAATTTCCTGGGTTCACCCCCTCTCTCTGTCATTGGTGAGCAGTGTGACAAAGTAAAGAACTTCTCTTTGCTTCAGTTATTCATGTGTGAATTTAGAGTAATAGTAGTTGTATCTCATACAATTTTGTAAGTATTAAATAAATCTATATTGGCAAAACATTTTAGAAAGTAGTTGATAAAAATAAGTATTATATAAGCTGGATAAATAATAGAATATCCAGTACACAAATGAGTCTTTATAATAAGCAGTAGGGGTAAAGAACCATTTCAGGTTTCCTGATCGGCAGCTCACTGGTTCTCCAGTGCTACACAATTAAATTTTCTCATTAAAGAAGGAAATTTCATTTTTCAAAAATTGACTATTTTTGTTTTAAAGATTACTACATTTTTAATGCACAACAGAAAACAATTTTAAAAATTCTCAGTTTTCTAGTATATGAAATTACATGATGTCCTTCTATGAATTGTGAAGCAATACTAACCCTTAGCATATGCTCATGTTTTCCCAAAGCTGGATACACACATGCACACACACACACAGAGGAAACTGAAAGGAGACAATCACTTCCATAATTTTTTTCCTACACAGAAGAAACTTTGACTTTAATTTTTTGAAAAGTTTGCAGTAACCCAGGAAATTAACTTTAATAAGAACAAACAAAAGGAAAGAATGGGCGTATGTGTGTGTGTGTGTGTGTCCTTTAGTCCTGCCATTGACCCTACCGACTAAAATTTTTCACGGTTTATTCTCAAGGATTTATCAACATCATGTAAATTTCCATTTTGAAAGTGGTCTTCAAATAATGAATTTGATAATGGTATGAAAATGAAGAGTTTTAATAAGGTATGGCAACATAATAAACTGTCATAGAGAACTAATTATCACTTAAGGAACTTACAATAGCTGTCATCTTTTCATACTGAGAATAAAAGCACTAAATGTGAACAGTCATTCATCATGCAAATGAATGGAGTCACTTTTTAGACTTTTATGGAGCTGAAAAACACTCAAAAATGTCTTTATTAAAATTAAGAACAAAGTTGGTTTCTTCTTGTTTTTAAAATTTTTATTGAATTAATTGGGGTGACATTAGTTAATAGAATTATGTAGGTTTCAAGTGTACAGTTCTGTAATCCATCATATCTATATCATATTGTGTGCTCTGTTTAAGTCAAGCCTTCTGTCACCATTTATATCCCATTTACCCTCTTCTACTTCCTCCCACTGTCCCCCTTTGCTCTGGTATCATTATACTGTTGTCTGTGTCTAGAAAATATAAATCCAAAAAATATAAAAAATTAACCATCTCTAATGGATGAAAAGCACTGATAAACTGATTTTCAGAGAGATGAGGTGCTAGAGATGATTGATGACAGGCAGAGAAGGTCAGTCGAACCAAACTCCTTACTTAATGATAACAAGAAAAGAAGACAAACAAGTTATTGCTGCAGATAGGATTTGAAGAATGTACTGGAGCCTGAAAGTCTCTACATATATAATCAACAATAGTTTTCCAACACAGTCATTCTCCCACCACTTCTCCCAGTGCTGTAGGATAGCGAAAACTTAAATTGAAAAGCAGAAGGAATCCATGCATTCTTATCTGTTTTCATAATGATTGGCATCTGAGTCTCCAATCAGTCTAAATAGAAAGATGAAATACAAGTCTAATACTTTCCTAAGCTCAAAGTTCAAACACTGACAAAATCAAAGTGAGTAACTCCAGGCAGCAAAAATGGAGGACTTTGGGACTTTGGGAGCTGCTGAATCCTGTGTGGAAGCAAGGTCATGGGCATCATTCCCTCCATAGACATTGAGGGCCACATGGTCAGAGGACAGCTCAATTTTATTAAAACTATGCAACTGAGAACTTGGCGACATATAAATTTTCTTCTCATTTCATCTTCCACCCATAGAAAACAGATTGAGGAAATTTTTTTCAATGGAGAATTTTATACCCAGCAAAAATATCTTTTAAATGTTGAAGTGAAATAAACATATTTTCAGATTTAAAAAATCAGGCATGGACATAATACTACAAATACAATAAGTGTATTGAGAAATAATGAAATGAAGTTGAGGTCAGTGTCAAAAAATCATTTCAAACCTATGTATAGCTTCTAGAAGTCATCTTTAAGAGAAGTGGTCGTCCAGGCTCTCAGAGACAAATAGTAGCATAGGACCTGAAATGATAATTTCTTGAGAGTTATGAGGAGTAAATAAAATAGTGTGAGACATTGTATGTCACATAGCATGGAATGTGACATACATTATCTAATAGATAATTTGTAGTTTTACTTTTAGCTATTTTTTAATTTTATTCCTTCCTTTCCCCCCCTCTTTTTTCCATACCTTTCATTCTTTCCTCCTATCCAATACTGTTCACTTTTCCTTCTTTTCTCCTTTTCTTCTACTTTATCATTTCTCCCATTCCACTGCCTGCATTTTTAAATCCTCTCTTCATTCTCTCATCTCTATCATTTTTCCTCCTCCTCTCTTCCTCTGTTTCTCCCTAATGTCTTCTCTCTTCTCCCTCTTTCTTATAATTTTTGTTTATATTAAAGATGCATAATAGTCCAGATAGTATCTGTTTTGTTTTCATTTATTTAGTCAGTATATGGAGAGTAGAATCAGTGACCATGAAGAACCATATGTCTACAAGTTTATTCTTTTAAAACAATGTCTCTGTGGGAACTTTCTCATATCACCTGACAGATAATGTTACATTTATATAACTGAAATATAACCATTTATACAGCAGTTTTTAAAATCAGTCTATATATTACTCATATCAGTATTATACAAGAAACTTATTAAAAATGTATTTTCTCAGGAGAATAGAAACTGGGATTTTTTTTTTCTCTCCCGAAGAGATTCTAATACTTCGTGACATTTGGCAGCCATAGATACTGTACACATTACTTCATCAAAGATTCTAGTAGCATAGTGAGCATCCTAAATGCCTGAATATATTTATCTGAAACCTTGAAAATCTTAGAAGGAAACTGTGGAAAAAGTTAAAGCAACTGGATATCATTGTGAGTAATTTTTGGTGAAAATTCAAATTTTATAGTTGTTACTGAACATAATACATTACTGAAGACAGTTACTTAATGACTTGCAATATGTATTATGCTCACATTAATTCTGTCATTTCGATAACTGTATCACAGTTACATAATATTACATAATTACATTAGAAGAAGCTTTATGAAAGGTATAGGGGAATTCTGTAATATTTTCACAATTTTTCTCTATTAAGTTAAAAAAGACACTATGAACCAATGTCACTATTAGACATATACCATATGACACGGTGAGGTAGGTCTAAGAAAGATATCTAACCATTTAAAAAATTAATCATTTGCTAGGCATAGTGGAAATTTATGTTGATATCATTCACATCGTAATACACATGTGCACATATACACACATGCAAACACACATTTGCATTTCCTTTCAAATTAAGTGAGAGAATTTTTGAGTAGAAAATTTTTGTTCTTACTTGCTTCAAAATTTCTAAACAAACAGAATTGTATTCATAAAGTTGTATGCTACAGGTATGCAACATACATCAAAATTCTTGGGATGCTCTCTGGTGGCTTCCTGACTGGGGCGAATTTGACATGCTGCATTGTTACAGTTGTGACTTACACACAAGAAATACTCTGTGTGGGATCATCGGGGGTCATGGCATTCATAATCTTCACGAGAGGCAGGAAGAAAGAAATCTCACGTTTGGAAAATTGTCAAAGAAAGGCAGCATTGACAATAATACTTAGGGGAGTACTGGACCTTCAGAGAATTTTGAAGACAACGTGACAAATGCGATTTAGAAGTAACACAAGCAGGTGCATGTATATACTTTTAACTATAGTTTCACTTTATAAAGCAGCCTTTACTTGTATTAGATGGCACTTATATGTTGACAAAAAGACATGAAAATTTTACATAGCCATGAGGATGAAGAATTAGATGAAGTTTTGGATATACTAAGCTATAAAGACCAATCTAGCCTGCACTGAAAAGAACACACTGTTCCTTTTCCCCCATGCAACTAGTAATGCAGCTTTTCACAATAAGAAAAAAAAATCTGAATTCTAAATCGCATTCCAAAGAGTGAACTTTGGAGACAAAGATTGGGTATCATTTTTTTAATTCAAGTTTTGTTCCACAGAGCTGCCCAAGTTAGTTCTTGATGTAATCAGTGTGACCCTGTTCCAGTCCTTGGGCTCCCAGCTGTCTATGATCAAAGTGTAACTTGCTCTGTGTGGCATCTGGCTTCCTTGGTGTGACCCATCTTGTCTCCACATCTCTCTCCTCAGTATGCTCCTTCTCCATCTCCATTGAGCCATATGGCCATGCTTAACCTCTGTTAATTTCGTCGATTTTTGAATATGTTTCTTGGGAGAACTGGGAAAGATTGTAACACCCTACCTGAGGGACATTTAGCAATGCCTGAGACATTTCCGATTGTCACTACTAGGGGGCTGCCATTGGCATTTAGTGAGCAGAGGCTGGAGATGCTGCTGAGTATGCTACAGAGCTCGGAAGGGCTTCCTTCCTCCGTCCCCACCACAGAAATTCACTAGTTCAAAATGTCAGCCGTACTGAGATTCAGAAGCACTGATATGGAATGAATACATCCTCCTACCTGATGGAATCATCTTTATTTTTTCAGGATCAGCTGTAATATTATCTCCTTCATGAAGTCTCCCTGAATTGAACTGATCTCATATATGTGCTTTAAATTATTTGTTTTTATCATGTAATGTTGTTCTGAAATTACTTAACACTGAAGGTAACTCCTATTAGAACGAATCATTAATGCACAAGACTCCTGCCCTATTCCAGCTCTCGGTACACTGTCAGACACATGATGGAAGTTCAAAAATTATGGGCTGTTATAGAGTACATAACACCTGGGGCTGGTAGTGCTTTACCCATAGGATGTACTCATGCTCTTGCCTGTCATTGACTTTTGGATGATTTCCCTCATCTCTAAAATGGGCAGATAGAAGCAGCTGTGTAGTGGTTGAATTGGATTATTTATTACATGTAAATCGAGCAAAGCTTGTCACAGAGCAAACACTGCATAAATCTTAGTTTTATTACTTTTGAATATTGATTATTTACTTTTATGAGTTGTATTAAGCATTTTAATTCTGTAAACCTAATTCTAAAATACAGAACCACAAAATCGCATCTCCATGTGCGACTTAGAGCTTCGGTCACTACTAAAATCTTCGCCCTCAATATTTACCTAATCTTCTCCAAAATAAGAAAAAATCTGTAAATGGAAGGAACGTTTCCTTATTGTCAGCCTCAAATATTCTGTAGGTGTATGATCTATCAATTTTTATCGAAAAATTCAGCACAAGTGCCCTTATATTCAAATCTTAAAACTTAGGGTATCAATATGCGTGAATAGTATTGTTTTAGTCTAACAGCAAATACTTCGTTAGGCTGCACTAATGTTATTGGGCACTGGGTTTGAGGCTATTGAACAGCTCGGGTTTATCTATCACCGCAGAAATGTAAATGGAAACTCACATTCATTTTCCACTCTGGATTTTTTGGTAACTGTTGAAAGAGATGTAGTTTGAATCTACTCTCACCTCAGACAAGATAAAACCATTACAATTATCTGTTCGGTAGCAAGCAGGGAGCTGCTGCATCCTGTGTGGAAACAAGGTCATGGGCATCATTCTCTCCATAGACATTGAAGACCACATGGTCAGGCGTGATTATAATAATGGGCACTAGATGGTAGGTAAATATTCAAGATCTGACATTAGTTTATTGAACTAATGGCTTGTGACATGAAGATAGGACTCCTTAAATGAGTTCATTTCTTGCAATCATTTTAACATCTCAAAAGCCCCCAACCTTATCAGAATTGTGAATTACTTGAGTCTAAAAATATTAGGCAAAAATGTAATAACCACTCTCTGGAGATGACTGCCTCTTCCTGCTTCAGTTATGAGAAAAGAAAATAAAACAGGTGAATCAGTGAATAAAAGATAATCAAATTCAATGTGTCAGTAAACTCTCAAATCCATTCTTATGTTATTATAATTGCATTATCCAGACTCTGTGTGTGAGTAACTGAGCAGAAATTCTCCTGCCTTCAATCCTCTTATCTAACACAAGAAAATAAAACAATGAGAAACAAAGTGAAAAATTAGATTTCTCTCCAAGATTGTAGCAGATAGGGTATGGAGTAGAAGAATGTGGACTGATGACTGAAAGGGTTGTCTTGAGACTCTCCCTCTTATCCATTCTCTCACTTCTGTCTCTCTCCCTCTCTCCTCTCTCTCTTCAGGGAGGGAAAGATGAAGACAAAATGTATGTTCACACCCATCAAACTGATGCTCTGCACAAAACCGAGGCCCTGTTATTAAAGAGGAAGATGAGTCACATGTTCAGTAAGCAACTCTCATCAGTACCTGCCAGAGTGGAGTCACCTGCAATAAAAATAAATATTATTAACTCAGTATATACAAAGTATTTTCATTAAAATAAGGCATATGCTTCAAATTAGGTATGTTCTAAAGGATTATAGATGTATAAAGGACACGGGAAATAAATGGGAATATATTTGCAAAGGAAATGGCATATGAGCTGAACGTTAAAAAAAAACAACACACACACACAACAAGATATTGTTAACCCTGAGGAGTAACCAAAAATAAATCATGAACAAAACAAGCATCATCTGGAAAATTATTGAGTCAAAAAATCACCCGATATATTCAAAGAATAGGAAGATACTTGGTGCGGTTGGTGCAAATTTTTACTTGGAAAGAAGTTACAATAAGCCAATACTTGTTTTGATATTGCCCTGAGGTGTCAAAGGGGCGGTGGGGATTGGATGGAAGAAGAGAACATGTCCCTGATACCCAACTGTGGATGGTCCGGCAGGGTGGCCTTGGACCGACAGGAGTCCAGGAAGGAAAGAGGGAAGAAGGAAGGAAGACGAAACCTGCTTAGGCACAGTAATGAGAAAATGACCTTGAAATTTTGAAAAATTAGATGGAGGACAAATTTATATAATATACATGTTACATAAATGTGCTCATATGGAAAATAATACAGTAATTAGTAAACAGTAATACGAGAATAAACTCTGTCTTTCATGTACTCACAGCTGTAAACCCACTTCTGCCCCCCTGCATATGTCTACAAGGAAGAGGAGCATCTGTTACATTATATATAGGAGATACATACTATACATGCAAGGCATGCAGGGTCCGGCACAAATAACGCCCCTTCTTCTTACAAAATCTTTTATTACAAAATCAAGCATGTATTCTGTAACATAACAATATCACACTCAAGCACACCATATGACATTTTAGGTGAACTGTTCAAATTAAAACTATAAATTATCACACCAATATCATTACCCTACCAACCACACTCAAGCAGGCGTGACTTCTCCCAGACTCTATATACGTGTGTGTGTGTGTGTGTGTATATATATATATATATATATATATATCTTCCGTGATGTAAAATATGACTTCCTTCTTGTTCTCTAATTCCAAATTGAGAAATCATCTGGCTTGGAAAAAATCTAAAAATATGTCTCTCTTTTTTATCACCCCTCTCCTGTAAGTGACCTAGACTGGTGAATATACTGCTTCCCTCAATATCTTTCCTAATTCTTTGCCTGTAACATCTTCTCAAGAGGCCTATGGGAGCAAGAAATAACTACTCATTCCATAGTTTGCAGGGCTGCCATCCCACCCCAGTCATAGGCCCGGTGGGCAAGGCTATTTTTCCCTGGTTTCAGAAGGCAGGGCCCCAGCTTCATTTCAGTGGGTCACCCTGTGCTGCTGCCCAGGTCCTCAGTGGCAAGGCTGCCACCGAGGCTGCAGGTATGGGGCTGCTACCCAGGGCCAAGCAGAGGAGGGCAACGCTGCCACCCCGGTGGGATCAGGGAGGGAACCACCGCCCCGGTGAAGCGAGAGGACAGAACATTAAGCCAAAGAGGATGATTCCCAAACCCAAAATCAAATGGAATTTGCTCTGCTAGGCTTGGGACGTGTGTGTGTGTGTGTGTGTGTGTGTGTGTGTGTGTGTGTGTGTGTGTGTGTGTGTGTGTGAGAGAGAGAGAGAGAGAGAGAGAGATTTGAAGAAGTGCTCTCTTTACTACCAATATCATCGTGTTTATGAAAGAGAACATCACCTCTGAGGACATTCAGATAGTGTCACATACTTTAGAGAAACAGTCACCAAGGCAATCCCAGAACCAACAATTAAACTCAGCAGCCAGAAATTTAAAGAGAGTATAGAAGATATGCCCGGCTTTCCATGCAAATCAGTTGATAAAGGTTAGCTACGTAAAGACTGCATTGGCCTAAGCACTCTCTGTCGTTCAGATAGAGATCTTTCCGCAAGCCCATTGTCCGTGATGAGAAGCATAGGGGGCACTGAGAGGAAGATGAATCAGTTCTCTAACCTGTTAGAACCATGTCTTTTCTGCACTGTTGAAAGGGTGTTGCCAATTTCAAAAGAAAAAGAACCAGTGATGAGTTTCAGGAGCCGCGGATGAGTCTTTCGATGGCTTCATAGCAATAAACAGCAGAGTAAACTGTGCGGGTTTCTTTTTATAAGATATGGACTAATCGTTCCTAATGCCTTTTTTTAAAAACTAGTTTTATAAAATTTTGTGTCAAATAAAAACATTACAATTTCGTTTTTATTTTCATTGTTGTATTTTAAATAAATTAATTGTACCTGCTAGGTATTATTTTGCTCTTACAGTCATATTCTGACTACAAGGATAGGGAAGTACCTGGGTCAGTGTCCTCTGGGAAGATGACTTTATTTTGTTAAATGTGTTTCATCTTACACGGGCAGCCACTGCGCATTTAATTAACTTATAGTGTAATTCACTGAACTCTTTTTATAGCCTAAAGACTCTAGCATGCTCTTAGCAAGTTCCATTTTGTGAATTCTGCATCCCACCACAAATACAAAAACAACACAGTTCAAAGATGAGAATATATTCGATGATTCACATTTAAACAAACACACAAAAATATAAAACATCCCTGTTTAAAATGCAATCTAACATAAAAATAATAAGGTATTGATAAAATAATGACATTTATGTATTTAATAAATAATCTGTAAATTGATTTCCATATCACAATGCAAACAATACCTACATATTGGCAATAAGTATGCCAGGCTGTATACTAAATTAAGTTATCTCTGGGGGGTTTAAAGGTACTTTTTTCTTTTCCCAGCATTTTTGGATTTATGCTATTTTCACATAAATAATTATGATTGTTTGTATAAGAAAAATAAAATCAGCTTTGTTAGTTTTTTACCCCAAAAAGGTTTTGTTTGTTGATAAAAACATTTTCTGGAGATAGACTTTTCTTATTCAGCTCCAAATATGAGTGTGTGGTAATTTCATTATCTGTTTGCAAAACTAGGCTAGGTCCAAAATTATTGACCTGCTTGTAAAACACTTTCTACTATACAAGTTTGAAATTTCAGTTTGTTGAAATCAGTTCGCTTTATCCACAGGTAATAGTATAAAGAAACTACTTCTAGCTGCATGTTTGCTAAAAGTACACAAAATTTTATATAATCAGTAGAAATATACACTTTCAAGCTGAGTTATCAAAAGAAAAAAGAGAAATATTAGGTCACTAGATGGTGCCATAATGTTATTTTTTACTTTCTTGTCAGGGATTCTTGAAAGATATTACAATCATTTATGAGGCATCATTTCAGGTACCACTCAGGGGTAAACTTAATATTTACTTTCAGAATGGACATTTTAGAGAGGAAATGTTATTAACTAGGAAAAAATAGTACAAAATTAAATTAGACTTGAGTACATCAGAAGTACCTTGGACAAATTTTCACAATAGAAAGATAGAACAATGTAATGCGAAGAAATAATATTCTGTGCTGGATTTTTAGAATGAGTTCGGTGATTTTGTTCCTGAAACTACTTGTAATTACTCATCATATACTAAATGTATAGATAGAAAATAGTAGTTTCCTGGCACACTCAAAAAAGTCATAATTCTTTACTTTTTATATAAGCCAATGCATTTTTTAAATATACAAAATTGATTTAAGGACTTCTGCTCAATCAGAAGTTTCTTTGATAAGTGGTCTTGGGTCCTGTACCTTTTGTTGTCGTATTCATCATTGTTATTTAAGCAAAGATGGCAATGATAGTGTTTACTGAGAGGCTGTTCCTCCATATGGTTGATAGTGGAAAGAAACTGCAGCTGAAGTGGGAGTTTTCTCAAACACAAATGTCTTACTGTCCCTGAAACAAATCGAGAGTTACATCCCTTTTCCCAAAATACCAGACCACGTTGCCAGGCGCTAGGTAAAAACACCTTCCGAGGAAAAGCAGCCACGTGGACGCCTGAGA
The DNA here is from genome assembly GCA_004026545.1 of Mormoops blainvillei. Lineage (NCBI taxonomy): Eukaryota > Metazoa > Chordata > Mammalia > Chiroptera > Mormoopidae > Mormoops > Mormoops blainvillei. The sequence continues at coordinate 64,791 of PVJD01005380.1, forward strand.
GACGCTTATTTGCATGTCTGAGCATCCGCACAGGGATAACGACTTAGCAGAGAGACGAGGAGTTTCTTCCTGCCCAACCCTCTACCGCCATTCATATGCACAGTGCTCAGGAGATCTAATGATTTTAGGTACGTTAGAGATTAATAGTGGAGGAGAGGAGAAAAACTTAAAAGCCCCAAAGTACTGTTTTATTGCTCTCATTATTGAGAGCAGTTTAACAGCGCACTTCCTCCAGGTCTCCCTTTGGACAGAGTTGCTCTTTTTCACATCACTATGCAACATAAAAACTGATTTTTCAACCCAGCTAGAACAAGGAACCTTTCAAAAAGTGCAAATTTCAGTGTCAGATGGACTTAGATATATCTTTGATAACAAAATTCAGTGTTCCCCAAACACCGATCTCTGGTGCTTCTGAGGATAAGCCCATTCCTTCCAGGAAGAATTTGTACCGCATTACCGAGCTCATCTTTTCCAACTGCCACCGTACAAGTATTGCGATGGATTTTGGATTGAAATCAGGGAACAAAGAAGAAGGAATAAAACTGTTTTGAAGGAATATTTCTTCTCCATTGTGATTAGAAAAGGTGACTGCTTTACTCACTCGTTCTTAAATTACGACTTCACCCCAAACTTGACAAATTAATATCTAATAGTATGTGAGCACAAGGGAAGGGTTTATAGCTTTGCTGTAACCTCATTTTGAGGACGGGCTTCTTGATATAATTTACAATAAAGTTAGGCTCGTCTCTGACTTAGGTGAAAATGTACTTAACAAAATATTTAGAGGGCTGCTTGATACTGTGTTTTGCAGCATGTTTCCCAGGGGATGTTAGTTTGTAACAACCTTCTCCTTCCTTCATGGCTATTAATGATAGTTGGCACTGCTTTAACAGGTCGTAAACAATTAAACACGGACTCTGACATTCTGAGATGCCTTGGCTAAAATGATGTGTAGAAATGCTGATAGGCTTATCCTAATTTACAAGAGGTTTGTTTGAGAGGAACAGGAGCCAAAAGAAATAAAACATTTTCCGTTTTTGCTTAAAATATTGATTCTCAGCCCAAATCCTCGCTGAATGGGATCAATTTATTGAGCCGGGGTTTCCCCAAGAACGAGCACCTTGCTTTCTGTCACATTATCCAGAGTTTTACAGATCCAAGTGGGACACTGTGGACCAGTCACAGTGCCAAGCACTTTCAATGCATTGCCTCCCTGCACACCATCCCTATTATTGGTAAAAGAGCTCTTATTGAGTACAAGGGCTATTATCAACCTCATTTTATGGACGAGGGAATGGGTGCTCAGAGACGGTTGAATGACCGCTCAAAGGCACAGATTCAGCACACAGCGTATTGATTTATAACGAAGAGCAGTAGGTACAACCTAATCCCATGTAACCGCGGCGGCTTGTGCAGGTCTTATGATGACAGACTGAGAGAACTGTTATTAAAACCTTTCTTTGGTGGGAGAAAAGAGAAGTGCTTTTGATAAAATAGGTGACAACCTGTTTATCCAAAAATTGTCATAGGTTTGCCACTTTATCCAAAAATTGCCATAGGTTCCGTCTTGGATAAATTATTCATAGCTGCCCAGTAGGCACCTCATTCGGACTATAATTTTTATGGGCCCACCATCTGTTTCTGGTTTTCTTTTTTTTTTCTTTTAAATTTTATTTACTTATTTTTTAGATAGAATGGGAGGGAGAAAGAAAAGGAGGCAGAGAAACATAGATGGGCCGCCTCTGTGCCCGCAACCCAGGCTCATGCCCTGACTGTGAATCAAACCAGCAACTTTTTGGTTCACAAGCTGGTGCTAAACACACTGAGCCACACCAGCCAGAGCGGTTTCTGGTTTTCTTTTCCCCCATGTGTTATCATCCAGAGCTGTCAATGAAGGTAGTCTGACGTAACCTGGCCAATGGTGGCAGGTGGTTCCAATGAATCCAATCGTATAGTCTTCTTAAGAATTCACATCTCCACAAGTGTAATCCAAAATCAAAAATCAAGTAAGAAGGGTGTTGATAATCTAGACGACGGTGACCTAAATGTCCATTAGCTCCTAGCACAAGATGGCTATTGTTTCCATGTGGCTCAGCCTCCCAGGGACCATTTCTTCCCTTCCTCAGATTCCACGAGTACTTCCTATCTTTTATGAAACCTAAACTCTTGTCAATAAGGTGGTAATAATTTAATAAAAACTTCTGATGGCTATTCTGAGGATTAATTTAAATAATATAAATGAAACATAATGCCTGACACAGAATAATGACTCGCATGTTAGTGGAACCCCCCAAATCTAACAAGAACATTTACAGTAGTCGCCCTGTATTTTTGATTTTGCTTTCCACAGTTTCAGTTACCCATGGTCAACCAGGAACCAAATATATTAAATGGAAAATTCCAAAAAGAAACCATTCATATGTTTTAAAATGAAACCTGTCCTGAGCGGCATGATAAAATCAGGAGATGTCCTGCTTCTTCCTGTCACAGAAGTAAACCATCCCTTGCTTGGCTTCTCCATGGTGTGGATGTTCCCAGCCAGTGACTCACTGAATAACTTTCTTGGTTATCAGCTCAACTGTCACAGTATCACAGTGCTTGTGTAAAAGTAGCCCTTGGTTTCCTTAATAATGTCCCCAAAGTGCAAGAGTAGTGATGCCTGCAACTCAGATATGCCAAAGAGACGTCCTAATGCTTCCTTTAAGTGAAAAGTGTGTGTGCAAAGTGTGAAACACAGGCCATGCGGGGCTCTGTACTGTCTGCGGCTTCAGGCATCCACTGTGGTCCTGGGTTATAGCCTCCATAGGTGAGAGCTGGGACTACCGTATCCTCTTTGCAACTAGAACTGGGTTTTTAAATTTAAGACTGCCCTATTTATAGACCCGTGCTTTAATCACCTCTTGGCCTCATTGCATTGTTTCCATTATTCCTTTGTTGAGGCCTGACACTTTCATCCCATAATGAGTAACTGTTTGAACCACATGTAGTTTCCCCTGTTTTTTCTACTTGGATTTTGCACAAAATATAAAATAAAAAATAGAAATAAAAAGTTTATCAAATCCCCGAGAGTAAGACGGTCGCCATGAGTCAAACAATAATGAAAATGGGGAGGGGGCAGAGGTGTAGAGAAGTGCCTGAGGTAGGGGCAAAGACTAGAACATATTTAAACTACATTGAAATTTAAATTGAAATGTGTTCTGAGAAGGTGCCGTTCCTGTTTATACAAGGCTCTTTAGAGAAGGATTTAAAGTCACAACATACAGATTAACTGCGCACAGTCTCTCTCCCTAGCTTTGAACATGCTGATCAATGAGGCATAATGATATAATTGGTTTATAGACACATTTGTTGGAATGTATTTACCAGGCTCTTAAATACCACATTTATGTTTTGAGCCTAAGTCTTAACCAAATGAATTTCAGCATTAAAAAGGGAGTTTCTCTGAGATATTAATTTATTTGTATATCAATGTTAAAAGTTCCCACTTCCCTGTTCTAAAGATTTCATTTTAAGTAATCTCAAGAAGGGATTGATTGAAATGCAATTTAACAGTAAAATATCTTTTTGGAAAAGCTCAGAGACCTCTCCTACAGGCATCATCAGGTAAATTTTTTTAAATATGAAATTATCCGTTTATGTGTCGGGGTCCAGGGAAAGTTGTAACAGCCTATTGCAAGACAGAGACTGAAATTTGTCAACAGGTTGAAACTTTTTTCCTGGGGTGCTTCAGTCTTACACTTTATGAGGCACCTTTCAAATCCTCTAGAGACACCTTCACAAAAAATAAGTCATCGGACGTAAGTTCGTCTTCTCTCTATAAGTCTTTGGACCCAGATTCTGCCTCGAATTTATGCCATTCATTCCTATTGACAATCAAGTCATATATATATATATTTTTAATGTAAGAACAACAAATATAGTTATCCCCGCTTTTTGATAATTACCACTATGCCGCTGGACTTTCAGGAAAGACCTACCTTAGTACCTGTTTTCCCTAACCGAAAGAAGCCCCACTGGGATTTTCACTTTTACCACAACATGGGTCAGGGGCGGGGGCAACAGAGCCAGCGCTGAACATGTGCTTTGCAGGGAGCAGTGACAGAGGCCGTGAGCACCCCCAGCAGTGAGAGTGGCCCCACCAAGTCCCAGCCACGGGAACGACCCAGCACCTCAGCATCGTGCTGCCCCAGCTTTGAACTTGGCGAACTACTGTGCTTTATCTCAGTTTATTTCAATCATCCCCTAGCAAGATGTGTCCTAAGATAATTGCTTCTTTCTTTTCATCATTTAGCTTATGAAGAGTTTCATAGGAACACTTTATTTTCAGATAGTGGAAAAAGAAACAAAACTGGGCAGGCTCCCCCCACAGCTGTTAAGGGTGTGGTGACACACAACAGCCTCCTTATATGTGCACCTCCGAGTCCTCAGCGTTCCCAGGTTCCCAGAGAGCTACTGCCAGTTGACCGATGACGGCTCACGGAGTAGATTTTATCTGCTATCCCTACTGTAGAGCATTAGGCTGGGAAAACAGCTCTAAAGATGAGCTCATTAAATCCAAAGTATTTAAACAGTTTATGAAGACTAACTAAAAGAGAAATACTTCCCCGAGAAATAACAGCAACAGAGAAATATAAAATAAGCTTCAAAAATAATATATATATATATATTTGCATTGATCACAATAACTATTAGTACAACTTTTTGATGGGGCTATGCCATCTCATTTACAAGCTCTTAACTACTCCTTTATGATGATATGACTACTATGTCATTTGGAGGCAATAAAAATAAACCACAAAAGAGGCTGCGTTTCTTGATGGCACATAACTAATAATATAAAGTCCAAATGAGGCCTCAAATCTTATGATTCTATAACACACGCTTTATAAACTGAAATTAGGGGTAAATAGCAATCACAACATAAATATGCTATTAAATTGACAATAGGAAGTTCACCTTCATCAGAATTATATGTACAGGTCTGTCTGTCCTCAGTCCATCTGTCTCATATTATGGGCGAATAAAATTAATTCCAGAGGATTGTACTGTATTAACAATACCTAAATCTTATATTGTACTTTTTATGTGCCAAACACTATGCCAAACCACTTCCGTACTTCCCATGAATTCATCCATTAAAATTCATAACAACCCTAAGAGTAGGTGATATTATTATCTCCATTTCGCAGGCCAGGAACTTGATGCATGGACAGGTGACATAACTGGTCGAGCTCACACACAGGTAGTTAAAGATCGAGTGGCTGTGTCTAGGCTCTACATCTAAGTTCTGTGCCCATAACTCATACACACACCACTTCTCAAATATTTACTATCAATCACTTTATCTAAGCAAATAGGCCTTTAACAGGATCTGCTCTCAGAATATTATCCTGAAAATGGTTTTTCACAAATAATAGCTGAGTTAATACATTAATAAGCTTGCTAATTTAATACCCAAATACAAATAGTAAGTAGAAATAGTAAAAATGTTATTTATGTATTAAAACATCACATATATTGTCTGTAATAACAAACAACAAAAATAATTGCTAGATTATATATTACGATGGGGCGATAAAAAACCCCTACCTTTAGATCTTGCTAAAGTAATTACATTTCTGAGTGAGCACAGTAATGCATTTTTTAAGAGTACAAATAGAACCATTTTAAATGTAATGAACCATCTCGGGAACGCTAAGTGGCCGACAACAACTTATTAAATAATGAGAAGACAGCCCTGCCTTACTCTGTTCACCTGCACATTTGAGACCGTAAAGGTCTTCAAGGAATTGGGGCCAAGATTCGCCCAGAAGATCGGTCAGCTAAAGAAATGACTGTTCGTATCATGGGCATTGAGTTTCTGTGTGCAAGTGTGTGTACATGTGTGTCGCAGAAGAAATTTAATGCCTTTGGAGAAACACTGATTTCAATTTCTAGTTAAAAAACAATGTAATACAGTTTCTTGTAGGATTTAAATAATCTAGTAAATACAATTTCTAGCAGCATGACTGAAAATAAAGCCTCCACATAGCAGATTCGAGTCCGACTACCTTGGATCCTTCTTTGGAAGTGGATGGAAAAATGAATTATAACTAATCCAAAGTGACACGGGGTCCATGTGGAAAACTGGTAATATTTTATTAGCTATTGGTTGTAGCTAATACGCCTGAAGTGTTTCCAGGTGCTACGCGTTATTATCCTGCGTAGGCACACGGTCATGCTCACCATCCTCTCACGAGAGGGGCAGCGGTTCCCACCCCCCGTTGATGGTTGAAGAAAAACCATAGTTGTAACCGTCCGAGCTCCAAAATCACATGCTCCAGGAGGCCCCAGAGCTTAGCCTCCTAAAAACGAACTTTTCCCTCTCAGTTAGTAAGAATGCCTTAAAAGCACTCGAGACGGACGAGACAGAAGAGAGATTTAAAGGGCAGCAGAACAGGAACACTATTTTTCATTGTAAAACCGTAGAAAAGAGAAAACAGAAAAATAAATAGGGATATTAGAATTATGAGATGAAGCAGCTTGGAAGTTGAGGCAAAGGCTCTGCTGTTTCATTCTGCAGGGATATTTCATTCTGCTGGGATATTAATAGTAGCATGCCAATTAATGTATTGATTTCTTCGATACTTATTAAGCAACTGCTATAAGAGGAAGCGAATGAGATAGAATCACTGTCCTCTTGGAGCAAAATGCTAGTGGAAAGTGAAAAGCAATTAAAATATACATACACAGACACAGAAATTGGCATGCTTTGAAATGAATATTGATGAAGATACAGATTAAGATGTAGGTACCGATAGCTCTGCACACGCGGGAGAGTGCCAAATATTGGAAAGTGTTCTGAAGAAAGTAAAGCAGTGATAGTGGTTAGAGAGGGAAGGGTTTTCCTAAAGGGGCGGGTTTCCCTGAGCTCTTTCCCAACTTCGGTGTGCGCTTGCTTCTAATAAACCACACCTGAGACTCTCTTTAAACAACGCATCTGGGGCTGATGGAAGTTCATTGCCTGCCTTCTCAGAATGGAGAACCTCCCCGGAAATTTACGTCTCCCACTGCCACCCCGAGGAGACCTGTTTGTTGGCCATCGATGGACAGGTATTGGACTATGAAAGCCCAAACCCATTGCGTCCCTTGGGAAGAGCTCAGCACCTAACTTAACACTCCGGGTTGCCTGATGGGGTTCCCTTTCAGCCACCTGCACTAGACCTTGTTGTGCTTGACATCTTCCCTCCCTGCTTCCCCCACTGCCTTCCCGGAAACCTCTTCCTAGCAGATCCCTTATAAATGTATGGTGACTTACTCCCTGTCCTGTTGCCCAGAGCTGTGGGGCTACCTGGGACTGAAATGTCATTAGCAGATAGGACTTTCAGTACAAATATTGAGATAGGCCTGGGCAAATGAAAAGGGGCCAGTTACCCTACGAGTCGGCTTCTGAAGCCTGACCTTCGGGAAGCCTCTCTGAGGAGATGGTTGTCTGTGCTGGGAAGGAACCAGCCGTTTGCAGAGCTGGGAGAAATGTTTTCCAAGCAAAGAAGTAGTTAAGTGCTAATGGAAGAAACGACACGCTATTTAGGAAGACAGAAGGCCAGCATGACAAGAATGGTCTGAGTAAGAACACCTGTGTGAGTAACTGAACACATAGGGTTAGAAAGGTTAACAGCCTGTGGGGACTTGGCAGAAGGGGGAGGAGGAAACATTCATTATTATGTCAAATTATCCCATTAGCTCTGGATGCTTAGTGTGTAGAACTTTATGTACATGTCTGTTTGTGGGAGGGTTTTTTCCTAATAAAATTATAGTCTTGAAGAGAACAGTTTATTCTATGAGAGGGTAGTTTTTCGATCTAAATGCCAACCTAGATATTCCAGGTGAGTTTGTAGTTTCGGTAACAAGGTTAGCATGAACTCAGTTGAGAACTGCGAACGCAAAGACGTACTGAGGACATAGGATGACAGCTGCGGAAGAGAACACTGGGTGAATTCTTGCTCGTGGCTTCTGCAGCGAAACTATGACCCCTGGTGTTCAGAGGTGTGTCCCTATATCGGGACACCTCTGCAGCAAACCTCACCCGTCGCTTCCAGGAGCCACACGTGGTGGATTTCTAAAGGACTTTGAGGGTTAATCATTTTTGTTAGAATCTTGGCTATACCCTTTCTTGGAACTTTGCTTTGTTTTATTGAGTGACTTATTTTAGGTCACTGAACCCCAGTTTCTTTATCTGTCCACAAATGAATGTGAATGTTTCATGCAAATCACAGAGCATGGTTCCTGAAAAGCAGTCACAGACTGACAGTTAGGGTTTCGATAGAGGCTGGGCCTCTCCTTTGAACGCCAATGTGTTTCAGATACAAGGTTTTGGAAAATGCATGGCAGGAGATAAAACATGCGGGTGGTCCGGAGGGCAAAAATCTGAAACAGACTGGGCTTCAAGAAAGAAAAAAAAATACTTGCAGCATCCCCTAGACTTCAGAATATTTCTCCAAGGGCACTCTTCCCTGTATTTTGTAAGTTTTGAATAAAAGAGTTTACTTGAGATAGCCCCTGAGACGGGGCAGAACAGGTTGCTCAAATAGTAAGGTAGGGAATCTAACAAGTCTTCTCTGTTGGTCTAATTCACTGCTTTTATTATAATTATAATACCCAAAATGTAGCCTTACACTTGAGGAAAAATTAAGAGTCAAATTATATTACCAATGCACTCATGTGGTCTCCATTAGCATGAATAAAAGTATGTTCATGGGCAATTAACCCCTTTTATGCTTATGAGTAATAATCTTTTCTATAATTTTCTAAAAACTTTGCAATTAATTCTCATCCTGGGAGCAAACGAGCTTACTTTAAATGCTCCTGCGCTAAAACAAAACAAAAGAAAACACCCTCTGTGGTAAAGTATGCAAATATACATATGCTATGCATGTGTCTTGTTCATATATATATATCACAAAAAATGAAAAACATATTATTGAAGCATGTTAACAAGATTGGCATTGCTGATACTTTAATTGAGCTGATACACAATCAGTTTACAAGGTTGGATATTATAGTATGTAGGCAGATAAATCAATTTTCTATGAAAAGTATTTGCCAGAATGCTGAGTTTTAAAAATGGCCAGTTGTTCTGATTATACACAGAAAACACTAACAGTATCATTTTCTCACCTCTATTTTGCTGGCAAATTTATTTGGGCATTGATTGCTGGCATAATTAGATAATTTTACTTCTGAAGAAGAGGTTAGTAAGCTAATTAACTGACTTCATAAAGAAGGTTTGTGTTAGGAAGAAAAAAAAACATGAATATGTTAGGAGGGATTTTAAAATAAGGTCAACTTTTGGTTTAGTACTTCTGCTTTCTTTTTTATGCCTAACATATGGTTGAATAAATACATAAATGAATAGATACCTGATGGGTGGTGCTTGGCTAAAGTCCTAGAGTTAAGTATAGATATTAAAGTTCAAGGAGACATGTATTCCAGCCTGTGAGTCCAGGATAGGGAACCCTTCACTGACAACAGAAAGTCAAATTTTCTCCAAATGATAATGAACCTGGGAGTTTGAAAGCTTTCCTACAGAATTTTGTCCTATGTCCTCAAAGGGATGCTGGGCTCTTTTTTTTTTTAAGGGGTTATATTTCAAAATTGTATTAGAGACAATTTTTAAAAAATTATACCCATATAAAATGGACAGAACCGAAGATAATGAGTATGTGGCTATTGACTTCCATTACTATTAGCATGAAAATTGTGTGAGACCTCTAAATATTATCTATAGAAATATTTGGTGGAATGAGGACAAAGTAACTCAGCGACTTTTCACTTTTCAGATTTCTTTGCACAGGCAATTCTCTCCATCACGCCCCACACTTTTCCCTTAACAATTCCATTCTGATACTTCTCTTACATGGACATTCTTAATATTGTCCCTAGGCATGGTCAGTTTCTGTTCTTAGATCATTTTAGGGGCTTTCTCACAGCCCACAGGGTTTGACGCGTCCTGTGCTGGCCACAGTTCCAAATCTTGCCCCCTTCACCTATATGAGCTGTGGATACCACCATCTCTGGCACTGCCTTAGCAATAGGACAAATTCTCTCGTTTCCTAAACTCGATGGGAAACATTCTGTCCCTCTGGGCTTCCCCAGATCTCATGGGTAAATCAGGGTGGATCTGATTTAATTTTTACTCACTTTTTGCACACTCTGCTTTTCCCATCTTCCTGTCCTCTCACTCTTCTGTCTTTATGCTGGCTAAAGCCAGCCACTTCCTTTTCAAAATGTTCTATTTTAAACAATAACCCCGAAACTAATTTTTATCTTCATATCCTGGTACCATTCTGGCTGATAAGGAGAGTGCCAGCTCTACTGAATCTAATTCTTGGGAAGTTGGCATTTGCTTCTTAGGTATCACCATTGGAGGTCCAACTTGTACCTCATTATCCACCCTGTCATCTTACTCTAACCCTTTACAACAACTTTGGAAAGTCAATCTCTGCTGCCATTATGCAGATAACCAACCTTCTTCGTAATGAGGGTGCACTGTTCAATAGATTTCATGGAGAAAATGAGACTTGAATTGAATTTTAATGGTCGCTTGGGATTTTAACAAAACCCTTAAAGTCTCAGTCCTCAGTTTGCATCTCTGCACTACCACAAATACTTTGACCATAATGAAAGTATCCTTTGACTCTCATTTCCCTATCTGTATTCCCTCCTTTGGGTGTAGCCAGTCATGCTTGGCACAGTGCCTAACACATTGTTGGCTTTCAATAAACATTTGCTGAATAGATATAAGCTGCTATAAATTTACAGTGCAGTTGGCCTCACTGTTGCATATGGCTTTCAGCTCACCATAATGCGTTAGGCTGTATCGCAGAATGTCGGTGCTGGAAGGTATGTTTGAGGTCACTTGTATCCTTTATTTTTAAAGAACTGGAAACTCTTGGGGATGTGCATGACTTAAATGTCTTTATGTTGGTGCTAAAAGAGACTTGAAAGGAAAATGAGGTTGGAAGATAGGTAGTCATTTACAAAGCTTATTAACGCTCAAATCAGAGGATTCCGTCGGAAGGCATTGAAAAACACCCCAAAATGTTAAGCATAGATATGACCAGGTGCAAGAGAAAGCATATGGAAGGAAATGAACCACCAAATGATCTAGTTTATCAAGAGTTACTCTTGTAATAACAAAGCAGCAATTTTTCCCCTATTTTTTATCTTTTTAGATCTCCCTCTTTAAATAAGCTTTTCACTTAAGAGCTACTTACAAACCACAATTGTATGCATCTTCATTGGGTTAACAGTATGTTACAGTTATCTAGCGATGGCTAGAGGGTGAGGGTCATCTATATGGCTCTTTTTAAACAGAAAATTAAAACAACTTAAAATGGTGCCAACTTGTACCAATTCAAGGAGTGCCGAGAAGACAAATTATCTGCTGGAATCTGTATACATTCTGTAAAGTCTTTGCGTCTTGCTACATGCCTAGCCTTCTTCTCAACTCAGGGACTACCGTGGGGACCAAAATTAGATATAGTACCTCTCACATGGTAGAATCTAATGAGGGAGAGAGACATTAATGAATTAGTCATATGAATAAAGGTATAAAGATTAACTGAGATAAGCACTAGGAAGGATAAGATAGTTATTTTGCCCTAAGTGCACAAGGCCAAAAAAAGAAAAAAAAATCCCTAATACTGCTCTGGCCAGGTGGCTCAGTTAATTGGAGTGTCATCCCATACACCAAAAAGTCGCAGGTTCGAACACCAGTTGGGGCACATACAGGAGGCAGCTGATGGATACTTCCCCCCCATCTCCCTCTCCCCTATACACACTTTCTCCTCTTCCCTCCTCTTCCTCTTTCTTCAAAATCAGGCATCCTTGGGTGAGGATTAAACATAAATAATTTTTTAAAACTCTCATACTTGCATTTTGGTCGTAGCAGCTGAGAAGGCTTCTTAAAAAGTGACATTAGCTGCAACCTAAATTATGAGTAGAAATTAATGTGGTGAAAATTATATATATTTAATGTATGTGAGGGTATTTAGTTTAGAATACCATATGAAACATAAGACTTGTTTGTTTGTTTGTTTGGCATTCAGAGCAAGAAAGATAGTCTTTTTTTAACAAGAAAGAAGAGCATCCATTCACCAGGAAGCATCCAAGTTCACCATTCACTTGTGTATTGATTTAACGGAATTGCTTTGAGATCAACACTGTTTCAACTCCAGGTGTATGTGTTTCGAAGAAGACACTCAAGGTTGCTATCTACTCCAAGATCCAATAGTAGCTAAATCTGCTGATGCAGAGGGAGAGCATTGTTAAAAATGCAAAATAGAAACAGAATGAAAAGTGCTTAACCTCCCAAAATCTCACTCTGCTTTCCGCAGTGATAGCAAAGTCATAAAGCATATACTCTATAACAAAAAGGAACTTCTGGACAATATAAGCATCCCAAATGCTTGTATTTGCATATATGAATAGCCTCAGATTTTAAAATGATTTGGAAAGTCCTTAATCCTTAATAAGATCAAAATTACTGGTTGCAGAGTTCAGAGAAAAATGTACTTATAAGTACCTTTGTAATCAGTCTGGCGAAAGTCTTTCTTGGACTCAATATGTAAATTACTTATTGGGCTGCAAACAGAGGGCACTGTTAAAGAGGGAACACTTGAGACTTCAGCTCGTTAGGCTAAGTGGAAGGCACGTTGTTAATGTGAGGAAGGATGGGGAGCAAAGGATCTTGGAAAAACCTGTGAGACCAACAGGGTTGACCAGAAAACATGTTCATTCATACAAAGTTAAGTAAAACATCCTTATAAAGACAGTGTATTTCTTAAAATACCTGAATATTAAATCCAAAAGAAATCCATGGTCTCTAGGTGAAGACAAATTCTAAGTGGAAGATATTGCTATATATTTGCATTCAAAGGGAAAATCAAATCTTAAATGCTTGTCCCTAAAATAGAGCCAATCACAGAAATAACATCTGAATAAGACACTTATATTTGGTGAGCATAAATTCACACTGGAATGCCATTTCCCTAATAACCACTTTAGTTGTGATTTTTTTGCCCTAGAAATACTAATGCAATGATAATAAGAAAGCATACTTATATTTTCCACTAAATTTAGAATTTTAGTAATTGAAACACAGATGCATTGGCTTTGACAGAAAATTAATTTGGTGTTAAGTACCCTGCTAGTGTTAGATATGCGTAGTTACTCAGCATGGACATATTGCTTATACTGACGGTAATGTACACACAGTACACACATACACACACTCAGAGGAATAAAACTGAAAACCCAAGATAAATGTGGATTGAAAAAAGTGGAAGTGTTTTGAATTATATGAAATATTGACTCAGCCTCGGCTCAGTGGACTGAGTGCCAACCTGTGAACCAAAGGGTCACCGTTTCGATTCCTAGTCAGGGCACATGCCTGGGTTGGGGGCCAGGTCCCCAGTAGGGGGTGCACGAGAGGCAACCACACATGGATGTTTCTTTCCCTCTCTTTCTCCCTCTCTTCCCCTCTCTCTAAAAATCAATCAATAAATCTTTAAAAAATATTATCTTGTAATTACTTGATTATTATCTTCTTCAAATTTGTCTATAATTTTTTCAATAATTTTGTAACATTTATCTTGGTAGCAAATGTCAACTAAACATATATATACACACATATATATGTGTATATATGTATATACACATGTGTATATGTGTATATATGTATATATGTGTGTATATATATAATTTTTTTAACCGCTGTTCTTTTACTACTTAAAATTTTTTTTTCCTATAGAGCAGCAATTTTCAACCATTTTCCATCTCATGGCACACATAAACTAAAATTCCATGGCACCAAAAATATATTTTTTTGCCAATTTGACAAAGAATAGGTACAAGTTTGATTGATTTACCAAAGTATTATGGGAATTACCTATCTTTTTGCTGCAAAGTAACTTTTTAAAAAATCAGGTGCCTATAGTTGTATATAAGGATTTCTTGTACCCAGAATTAATCAATCATACACAACCTTATTATGCGACATAAGCAATAAGATGTAGCTCTATTGTATGAGTATGACCTATATAGTTATGGTCCAAGACAGGGCATTCACACAGAATGGCAATTGGTGTGGAAACTATTGTCATTTTTACAATCTGAGGGAAAGGGGGTCAGTGCCCCTGACTAAATACTCAGGTACTGTATGCTTTTAAAATTCCTGTGGCGCACAGGTTGAAAAGCGCTGCTGTAGATGAAAAAGAAAGAAAATATGGGTTAAAGTCTGTTTTTCTTTACCATGCAGAACCTTAAATGTTGCTTGTTCACATGCGTGGTGCTCAGGAGATCTAACGATTTGAGGTACTTTAGAGATTAATAGTGGAGGAGAGGAGAAAAACTTAAAAGTCCCCAAGTGCTGCTTTATTTCTCTCATTATTGAGAGCAGTTTAACAGTGCACTTCCAGATCTCCCTTTGGACAGAGTTGCTCTTTTCCACATTATTATGCAACATAAAAACTGATTTTTCAACCTAGATACCGAAACTTAAATGTTGCTTGTTTCCTTATTAACTACCTCGCTTCCTTTCTTCCATCATTCTTTCCTTCCTTCCTTTTTTATTTCTTCAAAAAATACTTATTTGGAGACTATTATAATCTAGGCACCACACCATGTATGGGAAAGTCAACAAAATGTCAAATGAGACAGCTGTGTACCCTTATAGTGTTTATAATGTAATAATAAAATAAATATTAAATCGTTTTACCAGGGTAATTAATTTCAAGGAAAATAAGAAATAATCAAATACTGAGAGAGGTTATGGCATGGTCTGATAAATTTCTGGAAAGACCTTCCCTAAGAACTACCCCTGGGCTGAGATTTGGGGGGTTCAAACTTTGTTGGGGACAGGGTTCTCCAGGCAATATAAATGCCCTGCATAAGGACCCACGGTGAGAAAATACACAGAAACTTTTAAGATATGAAAGTGTTAGAGATCTAGAGAAAACATATGAGAAATGAAACTACAGAGGATAAGCCCTGCATAGATAATGGGTCTTTAGGCTGAGAAAAATGAAAAATCTTTAAAGGGTTATATTCATGGGAATTGCATAGACAGATTTGCATTTTTGAAAGATTTAGCTTTCCTCTAGAAAATAGTAACCTGGGATTACTAATACAGGGATGCCCTCTGGGAGTGACAATACTGTTGTGCAAATCCAGGCCAGACGTGTTTGCCTGCCTAAGAGTAATAGTAGGAGGTGCAGAGAAGTGGGAGTTTGACATTTAAGAAATAAAATCTATGGGAATCATTACTCCAAATTTTCCAAACAGGCTTACATCACACAAGAATTGGATAGGGGAAAGCACATAGGTTTTTAGTGCCTTTATTATCACCTGTAGGTGATTCAAGATGGCAGACAGATAAAGTTCAAGGACGTTAGAGAAGAAATTGGATATACAATATAAAATGCCAATCATCACAGAATAATTGAAGCTGTAGACATGCATGTGTTTGTTTGCCTGGAAAAGAGCATTAATCAGAACGGTCTCTACGGCAGTAACAAACAACCCCTAAATCTCATTGGCTTAACGTAAAAGTTTTCGTTTTGCTTTGTAAAATTTGCGTGTGTGGTATGTGTGCATGATATGTGTATTTTATTTCATCTTCTTCCACAATAGAGAGGCTCAGGTTGATTTTGTTGCTCTAAGATCCAGGCGGACGGAGGCTCCATCATCTTGTAGGTCAGTAGGTCTCAAATGGGGCACTCCCCCCACGGAGGATGTTTGGCAATGTCAGAAAGTATTTTCATTGCTGTAACTGGGGAGAATGACACCGGAAGCTAATGGGTATAGGCCAGGGATGCCGTTAAGCTCCCTACAATGTGTGGGACAGAGCCTCTGCCTGCCCCGCCCCCCACACTCAGACGGACTTGGTTCGCAATGTCCATAGTGTCAAGGCTGAGAAATCCAGCTGTAGCCGCACCATCAGCACAGTCTTAGATCCCACGGCAGGGAGAAGGACTGATGGCTCCTTAGTGCTTTACCCCGACGATAATCCAGATCACTTCTGTCCACAGCCCAGCCGCCATAGTCATGGGGCGCTCCCCGCTCATGGGGGAGGAGGAAGGAGAAGTGTGATAGCGCAGATGACATTTCACAAGCGCCGCGGTGCTGACGTGGTGTAGAACAGGATTCTGCTGTAGATGCATGGTGCCGCCAGAGCCACATCTTCGGGTTATTGTAGTAGAGCGGCGGGCGGCGGGGGTGAGCGCGACCACCATGTGATCCGGGCGCCGGGAGGAGAAGTGTTTGAGTAAAGCCTGCTTTCACACGGCGGTACTCGCTGAAACCCAGCGAAAGGCGATATATTAACTTTCCAATGTAATTTCCTCAGATATGTGTGAAAATGGAATTCATTATACTTGAGAATTGAATATTAAGGGTAATTAATGAATCTGGCAGCTCTTTTATTCTCAGCCCTGGCTGGGAAAATTCCAAGTATGCACCCAACGAAGCAAGTTTTCCAGTTTCCAAGTTGGTTCTTCAAGTGGAACAAGTGACTGAGAAACTCTCAGCATTTTTTTTTTAATTCCAGAAGATACTTTAACTTCTAAAATAAGATAATAAAATCATTTCGGAACACATTATAATGAAATGAAATTTATCATTTGATTGCCTTCTTTTTCTAGCAGATATTTCCTAAAAATTAATATCTTTATAATTATAGTGAAAGACACATTTTTTTAAAAAAAACTATAGCGTACAGCTGTGAAGAGAACAGGCTTTTGAGTCCCTGGTTGAAAGTTCTAACTCTGTGTCCTTGGAGCTGTATGTCACTTGGCTCTTGGCCCTTTAAAGATAAGGAAGTTTCTTTACCTTTAAAATGACTATCCATTTCAAAGGAGAAATTTGAGCATGATTTATTTCATATTAAAGATCGTGGCATTTTCTCACATATGATGAACACTTACAGCCGGTCGTTACCATTATTGTAATAATTATTGTTACTTACTTTAATTTCAGGTTAAACCATTCATGCCTCAGAAGATGAGGCAGAGTATCAGGAACGGCTTCATTTAGGCCTTGGATGGGATGGTGATGGGGACTTTTTGGTCAAAGGTAAGAGATTTACATCCTACTTTTTATTTGTTTGATTGTTTATTTAATGAAGTCCATGTATCAATCAGTGATCATAAAGAAGTTAGAAACCACACCAGTAATTCAAACAGTGTGACGGCATGATGAATTTTGTACACAGGTAACTACTAGAAGAGGTTTAAAGGCTCTAAGAGGTCTAGAAAGAAATGCAAAGAAGCAGCAAGTATGTTGAGGCTGAGGAATAGTGAACAAGGGAAGAACTAAGAATTTGGAGATACCTCCTCTACCGCCATACAAGGCTGAGATGTAATTCTTGTTGAGGAGCATGTGGCTGCCACAGGAACACAGACAGCCGGTGACAATGAAATGCCCCATAGGGGATGGGCCAGAGCTCGTCTGTAGGGATCACTTATCGAGAGGCTGAGAAACTTTCTTTCCTGGCTGGTTACCATTTTCTTATCACTCTGCTGGCTCCTTTGCTGAAAGAAACCATATTGGGGCCACAGAGGAAAACTTGGTTCCCCTGTTCAAGCCTTCCCATCTCTCTCCAGTGCCCTGTGTTTATGACACCTGGTAAAGGAGAACTGTCTGTGGGGGAGCAGTTCTAGTCTCATTGAGGGGAGCCGAAAGGCAGCCACTGATGGCACAGCCAGCGATGTGTTGGAGCCGGTCCCACCAATGTATGAGGGCCGACTGGCTGCATCTCTCCACGCCCTGTAACATGCCAGCACTGTGTAGATAGCTCGAAACCGACCCTGATGGAAGTGTTTACAAAACAGACATTGGCAGACGTTATAGTTCACTGTTTTTTGTTGTCGTTGTTGGAGAGCCAGTTTTTCCATTGTGTGCCAGAGGACCCAGCCCATCTTACAGAGAACAAACATACTATCAAAGGCAGAGTCCAACTTTTAAAATTTTCAGAAATGTATCGATAAACAAAAGAGGTCATTTCAAAAATTATCAGCTCTGGAGTGTGGCAGTGTAGAATCTACTCTTCACCATTTTTAATCTGCGCGACAAGGAATGGCATCTCTCTTAACTAAAGTTTCCATCTGCCAAATAGAGAAAATAATAAGACCTCATTTAGGGTTGTTCTAGAAATTGAGTGAGATAAACAAGATAAAGAGACAGGCACAGAATGAGCCCTCTCTAAGCGTGAATGATGATGAGAATTAACACCACATAGCATTCCAAGGAAATTGGCTCAATGTTTTAATATTAACGCTCAGCTAAATGTATCATGCATAGACTGAAAGAGATACTAATTACAATCTTCAAAAAGTTTGCATTACACTGTATTAAACACATTTAAAATAGTCTAAAAGAGATATTTGTCATTTGAAAGTTACTATTCATGAATTTAAAAATTTTTTAAAATATTTAAGTTGCTTAAACCAAGAGCTCAATTTCTGGAAAGCTAGAATAAGGGCTCATGCATTGACATGGAGGAAACCATTTTATGTCCAAATATTTTTACCGTATTATCTATAATGGTGAAAAAATGTAAAATACAAGATAGATTGAGTAAATTATAGAATAGTAGAAAGTATTGGGAATATTGTGCAATGCTTCAAATACTGCTTATTAAGTACCGGTACAAACAGATAATGCAAATAATACAAAGAAAAGAATAGAAAAATATGCTATGACTACAACTGTGAGAAAATATGATTTTTAAATGCTTAAATTGCTTTTTGAAACAATGGTGATAAATGAATCTTGCATAATGAAATAAGAGAAATTATTTTATTGTATGCTATTAAAATCCTACTACCATGCAACTGAATAGTAGGTACTAAATAGATTCAGAAGCAAAGGGCAGAGGAAAGAAGTATATATTCTTCTATGTATCTCCCTATTTCTCTTTCTTTTTCTGTTCTTTTCTTTATTATCTATTTATATGTCTGTCTGTCTGCCTATCTATGTATTGATCTATCTCAGGGGCAACAAATGTCTTATTTCTGTCACATGGATTTCTTTCTGTTTGCAAAAATATCATAGGAAAAATGGGATAAAATATCTTCAGATGCTTTCCTATGTAATGACATTGAGCTTTTACAGAAGGGAAACATGTTGAAGTTTAAGAATTTAGTTTATTAGTCCCATCTTGGAGCCACAGTTTTTCCTAGTTTCTCTTCATGTTATAGTTCTTCCTTGCCTTTAGTTTATCCAGGATGCTGAACTCATTAACCAGGGAAAACCCATCCCATTCTGGATTGTGTTGTTTTTTCATGGAAGCTCTTCTGTGTGGAAGCCTTGTTCTCCAGTCTCCTCTGTTCTAGACCAAACAGTCTCATTTTCCTTACAGAATCTATCATCCAGCATGGGGGTTCAAGCGTCTTCTGTGTTTTGATAGTTCCCCTTACTTCCACTTCGTGTTGTCAACATTCATTTTGCAATTTGTTAGCAGGGACTGAACTCAGAACACTGGAAGTGAAGTGTAGCCAGGGTTACCTATGCAGTGTTGGTGAGGAACACACTCTAGCTCAGTTATTTGTCACATGGACGTTCACATCCAACTCCATTCATGATTCTCCCTAATACTTTGAGATTTCAAGGCACAAGGTAAGGTAAGAATAATGGATAGAGGTAGACTATATGTCATAGAAAATTTTTCTTGGATGGTGTAGACCATATGTTTCCCTGGAATCAATAAGATTATAAGATTATAAGATTAAGTGTTGTATTAAGAAACACAACAACTGATAATTAAAAGAAATAGTGGAATACAATAAGTGACATCTCAAAATGAGCCTCATAAACATTTATTTTACTTCTTTGTTTTAAAGTATCATTCGTTACCATTGTAGAGTCTCTAGGAAATGAGATCAAAGGACTGAAGTGTTTGTGTTTTTGTTTGTTTATTTCAGTGTTTAACAGTCACTCCTATTTAAGAGTACTATCTTTTTGTGATTTCAGATCTTGTTTTAGCTCAAAGCCAAGTACAAGGAAAATGTGTTCTCTCCAAAGCATTGGTTAAATGCAAGATGAATCAATACTGCCTATTTAAGATAAACAGGCAGTCATGAGAATGCATATTTGAATAACATACCATAGTCTCTTCTCAACCTTTTGTAACTCTTTTTCATTACTTCTGCATGATCCACCCTTAGAAAATATTTTTCTATAATTTCTCTCTTTGTTCACTGTGATTTAGCCACCTTGGCTTTCCCACAGTTCTGTGACCACACAATGCACACTCCTGCCTTTAGTGTCACCTGCTCAGTGATCTCTGACTGCTCTATAGAAATCGCATGACCCATCACTTGTGATTTCCTTTTTCCCCTTGTTCCTTGTTGTTTTTTGAAATACTCTTACTACCTAATATTTAATACGTACCTATAAGTCTTCCCTCCCTCGCTGGATTAAAGCTTTATGCAAAAAAATACTTTTTTTTTCTTTTTATTTGCTGAAACCATGGTACCTGGAACAAATAAGTTCTGAGTACATACTGAATGAGTGAATGAATAAGTGAATGAATGGACAATGCTAAGAATTACAGACCTGAGGCCTAAAGTGGCTAAATATTCCCTAAACTTACTAAAACTAGCAAGTGGTAGATCTAATTTATTGGATTGTCAGCCTATCAAGATGCACCATTGTGTCCAGTACTTAGTGCAGATTAGAAATAGTTGGCTTTTAGGGTAAAATCATAATTAGGAAAATGTCTGAAACATGGGTATGAAAAGCTGAGTCTAAAGTTCTCCCGCATTGGCAAGTGGAAAAGCTCTCTGTGATTTCTGAATTAGTCCCCACCCAAGTCAGGTAAAAATCTTCATCTCACCATTTGAGTGATGGTAAAACACGACCTTGTCCTAGAACACCAAGAATTCGATGTGGCGGCTCCAGGGAGAGTGAGTTTGCTTTTGCCCAGATTTGTCTTCTTCTGTTTTACTGATTATTTAATGTTATTCACAAATAATTGAGTCCATGTGAATTGCATCAAGATTGGTCACTTTGTTGCCCTGGCTGGTGTGGCTCACTGGTTTGAGCACCGCCCTGCGAACCAAAAGGTCTCTGGTTTGATTCCCAGTCATGGCAGGCGCCTGGGTTGTGTGCCAAGAGGCAACCAATCGATGTTTCTCTCCCACATTGATGTTTCTCTACCTGTCTTTCTTCTTCCCTCCCACTCTCTCTAAAAAATAAATAAATAAAAATTTTTTTAAAAGATTGGTCACCTTTTTTTCTTGATTCATTTTAACAGTTCAAGATTATTAATAGTTCCTGAGAAGTTTAAGTCTCTGTTTCATGTTTGTTTTTTAGGCCTACATTAATTTTTTTTTTTTTTGGTTAAAGGATTATTATAAAATACTTTTCCTCCCACATGTTCTAAATAATGGTACTTCTACTCACTTATAAAGCTGGGCATTTTCTACAGTATTAGAATTCTTTGCCGGAATACTTTACGAACATCACCTGAGGTTCACGTGAATCTGTCCCCACCTGGAATTCTGGCTCATTTGTTCTTCCAGTCCACGGCTTTACTTTTCTTCTACCTGGCAACACTAGAATCGAGCATTGTAGAATTGAGCATGGCTTATTTCTTACACACTTTGGAGGAAAAAGATATTACATATAACTATTAAACAATGGATAAATACTACCTTTCAAGTGTAATTGTAAGAGTATGACATACCACAGCCTTCTGCATACAAGTATCAAAATGATATCAGCAAAACCAAGTTGGCTAAATCAATATTATCAGTGAGACAGTGCGAGCTGAAAGAGCAGACTCTTACAGAGAGTAAATCTACAACTAAAACGTTACTGTTTTTGTATGTTATTAACAACTCTTATGAAGACGGCATCTCTCACATATTTGAAATTGCTCCGATGACACCAACTTTTATCAGACATTTTTACATCAAACAGCAAAAATAAAATAACACGAACATCTGGGGTATTTGTTGTGTCTATATAAATTGAATATTTCCAAATATGATCATTGTTAGGCCAAAATTTTTCTTCCCTCCTTCTCTAAACTTCCACTTAGAATTTAAGCCCCTAGAAGTCAAAGGTTCTATTTTGTTGATTATTGCATCAAATGCACTTTAACATAGATACTGATGTATTTTAAGTGATCAAAAATGTGATTAAGCAATTCTTTGTAGTCCTACAGGTCATTTCAAACACTACTGCTCTAAAACCCTAAATCACTTATGGTTTTTTTTTTTTTGGTATTTATTCACTATCTTTGAAATAAATTGCAAATACATGGTTATGTAACATTTACAATATTTTATCCCATACTGTGTAAGAATATGAGGCATGTGGTATATGTTAAATACAATAGTTAAATACATTTGATATTTCTTCTAAGGGTTCTGAAACACTTTTCAGATATTAATTAACTAAAAAGAAGGAAGCCATTTTATAAGATGGACAGGAAAGAAGTAATAAATCAATCTTATGGAAATGGATTCACTTTTTAGTGACAGAATTTATTATGAGAATGAAAAAGTCCAGGGAAAAACATACTTAAATTATTCAGTTACTGAAAATCACTATTGGCTGGCTATTACAATAACAATAATATCTGCATCACCTTTTGAAAATTACAAATCTATTTTACATTAATTGCCTCATTTGGTTCTCATCACAATCCAGAGTTGTTTGGAGGGCAGATATATTTTACTGATTTTAAACTTGCTCGGAGTGAATATTTGATGCTTCCTCGTCCAAGAGCTTCATTTGGAGAAAGGGCTGATGTCTTTCCTCACTTAGCTGTGACCTCTGGGTGCACTCAGCCCCGATTGGTGGAAAGTCCAATGCAGTCATGGCATCCTTGGCTTTAGCTGTGGGGTGGATTGGATGTATTTCAGAAATAGATTTCACAACAGTTGGCTTTTTCTTGAAGGCTGTAGCTAGACCATTTTTAATGATTTCTGGCTTTTGTACAAAACTCTAATAAGCACAGTTGGAAAACCATATAGGAACAGGTTAAGTGTACGGGGAAAATTGCAATAATGTACATGTGACTATGGATCCAACTAATCAACTATGTCTATCAGATCCTGAGAAAGCACCAAAACATCTGTTTTATTTTATGCCGTACATTAAGGGGAACTTTGCATCACTTGGAGGAAAAGAAAATACGTATTTATTCACAAAGTATATACTTTAAATCCAAGGAAGTTGTCAAATGTTCTCCCTGGGAGGGTGTAAGGTGCAACTGTAGTTTTCCAGTTCTACTAAAAGTTGTCCTACGTGTTGCACAGCTCCAATTCAGACATTGATAAAAATAATGAAGGAGCCATTCCAATAATAACCCCATTATTTGAACAAATGTGTTGTACATTTTAAAACTCCCCCCAGACCCTGTCAACCAGATGCCTGATGTGGGCCCAGGTATAGTCCTTGCACAGATGCAATTTTGTTTTACTTAACATGATATAAGACAGATTTTTCAATGACCACTTAGCCTTCAAAATTATGATTTTTTTGTATTTTTAAAAAAATACAAAATTATAAAATTTTGTAATTTTTAAAATGCACTGCTTGTAAAACAAGCTTGACGACCTAGAGATAAACTCTGAGCTTCTAGGCCAAATATATGAAATGATTATTGCGGTCCGTGATCCGATTTCGGGTTCATTCCCTTACCTTCTCAACCCTGCTTGCAGTCATAATTATTTTGATTTTGAAATTTCACTCTGCAACATCTAATTTTTCCCTCTCTCAGTTTTCCAGGTTGAGACCCTAAAACCATACTGCACTAAGCCTCACTGCAGGAGCGTGTTTTGGGCGGGCAGTGTGGTAGCGAGGGGCGTGGAATCCAGGTCAACCAAAGCAGTTTGTAGAAGTAAAAGGGCGTCTCTGCACTGACCCCCTCCCCGCCCCTCCCCACTGTGTCAGAAGCAAGGAGCTTCATCCTAAGTGCTCTCTGCATCTTTCTGACAAGCAGCAACTCCCTCCTGTTATCCCATCTCCCACAGAATCAAATATTTGCTATTCTTCTCTAAAAGGGCTCTTGGCAAGATATTCCAGATCGTTCCTGAATTTCAAATTATTTTTCACACCCTATTACTTTGGAATTCTCCATTTAAATAGCTTCTTACTTTAGAGTAGTTACGTATTCTCCATTTTATTTGAAAAAAAAAATCCTTTCCTCCATGTTTTAGGTTTCCTCACATCAGTACAATCAAGTCAATTAGATCACAATGTGGCTCTTTAAGTCACTAGACAAAAAATAAATAAATGTAGTGCCGACCTGAGAACCAAAGGGTCACAGGTTTGACTCCCAGTCAGGGCACATGCCTGGGTTGTGGGCCAGGTCCCCAGGAGGGGGTGCGCGAGAGGCAACTACACACTGATGTTTCTCTCCCTTCTCCTCTTTAAAAATAAATAAATAAATGAATAAATAAATAAGCTAAAAATTTTTTTAAAATAAATGTGACAGAAACCTCAGATAAAATTCTAGCTCTCTAACTAACAAGCTGTGTGGTCTTTCCATGTTGATGTACTGCCTTAGAGCTTAGCTTCTCTGTAAAATCCTTCTTAATCACTGTTAATGGGAATGAATACCTGAAGAATTTTGCACAGTTTGGACACTTACTGAGCAGTCAATACATGGCATCTTGTTCTACTTAGCCCACAGCGACTGAACGCCGTTAACGTGTCGAGTCAGCATGCCCCAAATAACCAAATAGGAATAAAATGACAAACGTGAGACGCGTATGTTAGAGAAGTTTCCATTTGAGGGTTACTCTTTTTCGTTGGGGATTGGACATCAAATTAATGTTTTTTCTTTGGTTGAATAAGGCTAAGTGTTAACCGGAAATGGTGCAGAAAAAGTCTTCCAGATGCAGAGTGTAAATAGAATGTCGGAAAGACTGGTGTGGTGTTTTGTTTTGTTTTCCATCTAAAGTGGCTGGATAATCCTGACAAAGGTTCAGCCCTGCAATGCATACAGATTCGGCATCTCCTTTGCTGAGACAGTTAACGGTCATTGCCAATTCACCATTCGACTCACCCTCCTTGACCTCGAATAACAGAGAGAATTAGGGTCTGGCACCACCTTAGCAGAAAAGGAGCCCGTGCCCTCACTGAGTAGCGTAATGTGAATCTATAGGAGATTAAACTCTGTCACAAAGGAATGATGCCATTTTTCTTGCACCAGGCTCTGGAACCCAGTTTCTATCAAATGAATAGTATGTTTGAAATCAGAGTTTCCCATCACCACCCTACTCTCTGAGCCAGTCCTACCCATTCACATTCATTATCTACAGTAACTAGAAAGAAAAGCTATAAAAAAAATTCACCTCCATTCTGACCATAGCTGAAAACTCTTGCGGTTGCACTACTATCAGCCACATTCTGCAAATTCCTGCCTCTTGGATTTGTGCCCAGCTTTGAATCCTCCTTCTAGCTCTTTAGACCCGTCACTTGGCCGTGATTCCCTGTGAGGCCTGCCATCCCTTCCCGACAGACATTGTTTGTCTCATCTGTGCAGATTCTCCTCTGTTCAGCCTGCTCAAGCCTACCGCAGCCTTGCAAGGATTATTTCGGATTTATTGCCATGCTTGGGTTGTACATGACTGAACTAGTTTCTAAGTATAAGCTTTAACTCTGCCCGGAAGTGGAACATTAAGTGGATTTAAGGTTATTTACACAAATATAAATATGTGATAAAATTTGATGCCCACATCGCAGGAGTACGTGTAAAAATGGTGAATTCCTAGTAGATTTCTCAGTCTGATAAACAGCATTGTGCCCGGGTTAATTTCTTGGTATTGATAACATATTATACTTACGTAAGGCATTAACCCTGGAGTACATTGGTAAAGCTTGGGCAACACTCAACAGAGTCCTTAAGGAAAGAAACTACGATTTCAGATTATCAGCAGTACTCAAATCCATAGTTTAATACTTAGCTAAATAAGCTTGAACAAGGTCTTACATGTTTCCAAATCTGAGCTCCCCAATTCTAAAACCCTGAGGTGAAAATAATACTGATCTCAGGAAGTTGGTGAGAAGTGAACAAAACAATAAGCACAAAGAAGATAGCATAGCCCTTGGCATACAGCAGTCGCCCAACTAATCTTTTTTCAGATTGTTTAGTACAATAATGATGTTGGAAATGAGTCATTTCATACACTCAACTAATAAACCTGCCTAATATTTCTTTACAAAATCCAGCCGTTACACACTCTGTCAATTGAGTCTGCAGATTATTTTAAAGAAGACTCAGTGCCCTTTGAAATGACTTACGTGTGGTTGATGTTGTAATGCGATACTGAAAATGTAATAATACAATGATGCAGAAAGTCGTCTGCCTGATGCACAAAGAAAATTGATTAGTGCTCCAGTGTCTCCAAATAGTTCTTAGTGGACTGTTGTCATTTTTCTACTCTACATTTGGGCTCTGATTTCATCCTAACCCCAGAGGTGATTTTAATCCGATCTCCTGAGAATGATGAGTGAGGTGTAAGACCCAAAGTTTCAAACAAAGGGATCCATTTCTCTAAAAAGTCGCCGGACTTTGATTGGCATTCCATTCCTTGAAACAAAAAGTGACTTCATGCTGTAATGCCCAGCATGTGAAACCTTACAAAGGCTCAATGATAAAGCTGCAATATACACGATACATTTCACAGTGAATAGGTAGTTGCCATACTATTTCTGTTTATAAACCTGCCCCTGACTCCTGACAGCCTTGGAGGAAAATAAATTCAGGTCTCCAACAAAACATGAGAAAATAGTTGCTAAAGCAATTTCGTAGATGATTCTGTTAAAAGTGGATTTGCAACTCATGTGAATCTATGGAGACCTGGTTTAAGAATGCCTCAGAGGGGCACAGACATCAACGTCATTTTAATAACAATCAAATAATGTTACAAATATCTAGTGAAAAGTAGATTTTTTGCTACTCGTGAATATTGCATTCAACACGTAGGGTAAAAATGTACCTTAATTGTGTGGGAAAGTCCCATTTTCAGTGTTCTCTTTGCTTTGTTTTTTAAGCCTCAGATGCTTCAAAAGCACACTTAACAGCTGGGTTAGGGAAATAATGAGAACAAAAGAATAATGAAACATGATTAAGTAAAAAAAAAAGTATGTTCACACAGTTGGGTTATCATTTAGTCATTTACCTGTAATGTTATAAAAGTATTTAATTACGGTATTAGACCCAAAACAAGAACTAAAAAGTACGTGTGGTGGTGAAGGGGTGTTTGAGAATAATTTTAAATTTTTAGAGGAAGGTGCCTAGACAGCAGACATGGCAAGTATTTTAAAAATGTTAACATTAGATCCGAAGTGCTGAAATTCTGGGAACTTGAGAGCTTTTTATATGATTCTCCATTCTCAACAATTTTATAGAAGGAGCACACATAGCACTGAAGATACACACACATATGTACGCATCCATACAAATAACATATTCAAAATCTAAAAGGGTAACCCTGCTAAAGATAAAGGAGAGTGGGATCAATTCTTACACCTCCTACAAAACCTTTCCGCATAATTTGTAAAAGCCCCACAGAGAGGAAAAATGTACAGTTTCTTGTTCAATGTGGATCAAGCATTTTAAGAAAGTGAGGCGGTAACAGAGCCTATACCGAGCGGGGGCGCCTGTGTGACCACGGAAGCCACAGGCTCAGGAACTTGGCCCCGCCTCCAGCTCCTCGGTGTTTACATCCTTCCAGCTGTAGGACTTTATGGTGAAAATTCCTTTATTTCCAAACGCCTCCGCTGCTAACCCTTTTTCTTTCGTGCTTTAGTTACTGCTTTTTCACTTAGTTGCTACATTCATGTCTTGGGCTTTTAGTAAACTTTTCAACTACCCTTTGCTGCTGTGCTACGATACAAAGCTTTGTCTGCCTCGTTTTGTTTGTGATGGGGGGGGCGAGGGGAAGGACTGGTGCGTGGATAATCCGCCTTTATCTGCCTCCGTATACTAGGCACTGACATACATATGTATATACCATCAGGAGGAAACCTATGAATAAATTATGACCTCTACCTCAAAGAGCTTATAAAACCGGGAGGAGACAGAAACCAAAAGAGAACATTTTGACAGCAAGACTTTCTACTTTCTAAACCACAGGGAGGTCTGGAGGGAAAGCGTGGGCCCAGGCAGGAAGAAAGGAGACGGTCCCTTGGTACTGAGAACCTGCTCTTAGTCCAAAGCAGACTTTGCTTATCAGAAATTTTACAATTCATCTCTGTTTTATAGGAGTTCTGCTTCCTGATTATCCATAAGCTTCCGTTTTTCCCACATACTCAAGGCCCCACCACCTGTCTCCCTAACCGTTCGGAGGCTGGAATCGTCTGTAACATAGCCCGCGCATGCGGAGCGGTGAGCCCATGGGCATGGCAGACAGAAGAAAGAGCATCCGTGGAATACTTCCTTTGGCTTCCATATTTTCTTGTGCAGTGCTCTGGCAAAGAGAAACATGCACATTGCTTCCAATAATTTAGGGATGAATGTTTTCTTCACAGTAAACTTGCCAGGCAAAAGGAACAATAGAATTTTTTCATAACAGGAAAGTGCATTTCAACACCAAAGTTTTCAGGAGAGTCAGTGCAAATAGATTTACTTCCCGGCTAAAAATGAGTGAGGTGTTAATAGATCCCAAATGTATAATGAGTTAGCCCAAAGAGAGTACCTGGGGTTTATGTTTTTTGGGTTTTTTGGGGTTTTTTTTTGGTAAATATAGTTTGGGGTAAAAGTAGGCCTATAGTTATTCATATGGAGAATAATACAATATTTAATGAGTAATAATAGAAGAATAAACTCTTATGTTTTATGTACTCACAACCATAAACCTACTTTTGCCCACCCCTGATTTGGGTCTCAGTATGTGCCTTTGATCAAGCTGTGCTAAAAGGATGAGGGCATCTCTCTCTCCACGTATTATTATTACCAACTTTATTAATGGAGTGATTGAGTCTTCCTTCATCCTAGATAAATATTTTGCTACCACACATTTTCTGATTCAAAAACCTGTTAATACGGGGTTACACACAGATCAAGAGCCAAGATCCCCTTCCTGTCTCTCTCGTTAGAGAGCTAGGTAGGAGAAAATGTCTAGTAGCTATGAGGACAATTTGTAAGGTGTTTTTTCCTTATTTTTTTTAAATTAAGGACTAGAATATCAGGGAAATCGCTTTGCATTGAATAACACAAATGCTCTTGGGTATTTGACGACCGTGTGTGGACACATATACGTGAAACAACCTGCTTTAACTTCCTACAATCCACCCGCGTTTTCCAGCTATAATGCTACACTTTCGAACATACCCCCTTCTTTTAGGACATCATTTGTCAGCGTTGCCTGTATCTTTGAGTATCCTAGGAAGTTTAAAAATTACTCATACTTGAACCCCACTTCGAAAGAGTTTTATTTCATTGTTTTGGGTCGTGACTTTGATGCTAGAGTTTTTATAGTCTCCCTAGGTAATAGCGTTGTTTAGCTAAAGGAGAGAGCCACTGTCTTAGGGCCTGGCTTTTTGAGATACTTGGAAATAAAGTGTATCACCTTCCAGCCGCTGCCGAGGCAAACCAGAATTTCCGTATCCGGTTTTCGTTAAGAATTAAAGTCATGATCAGGCTGCCCCCACATCCCAAAGTCAACTCCAGGGTGTTGTATAAAGCATATTAGGGAGCTACCCACAGAGCTCTGAGTGGTCTCCTTGCTTAGCCGGCATGCCAGATTTGCAGTGAAACCAACAGAGCTTGCGTGGCAGGGAGGGAGACACTTTAATGGCCTCTGTCATCTGGGAGACCAACTGAGGCAACATGTACAAAACGTCCAACAGAATAAATGGACAATAAATAAATATCAGTCCTCTCTACTCTTCAAAGGCAGGGTGTTCGTCAAATTACGTATATTAAATGTATTTAGTCTAATGTTAGTCTAGGTGGCAGTGGGAGGATATTCTGCAGATATGATTAACCTTTGCCATCCGTCGACTTACGTAAAGATTAACCTCCCTCATTCGGGTGACCCTCCTCCGATCCCTTGGAAGACTTAAGGGCAGTGACCGAAGTTTCTTAGCGAAGACGGAATCCTGCCTCAAGACTGTAATGTAGAAACCGTCCCCGAGATTCCCGCCTGCTAGCCTGCCTTACGCGTTTTGGGTTTGTCATCCCGTGCAATCGTACCGGCCAACTTCTTAAAAATCTTGGTATATATATTCTGTTGCTTCTCTGGAGAACCCTGGCCAATACGGTACTAGTCCCACTGGCCCTGGCTCTCTTACAGGCTCAATGCAGACATCTGCCTGGCTCTGCTCTGCCCCCCAAATCTCAGCCGCCATCATGTGGCCGACTTCACCCTCCCCTCTGTATGCGCTACCTTAATGGCTGCTTTCTCTCCTGTGCTTTCAACACGGGTGGTAGGAACAGAGCCCACTTTTTTGCTGGTCCAGGGTTACCACAGTATATCTTTTTGTTTCCTTACGTTCTAAGCACATCTTTGTAAACAGAACCTTGGTGTATCGCTCCTTCAATTACTTGAATTTCAGTGTCTTAAATGTTTTCTGCTCGGACCTTGACTGATAGAGCACCTAACAGAATTGTCAGAATAAAATAAGCAAGTCTCTGTAACATCCTGAGAAAGGTGTCTGTCCTGTGTTAAAGTCCTCAGTAAAATGCTAGCCACCGTTAACCTGCCTGCTCAGGTTTAATCTTCATTGCAGTGGCTTCTAAACACTCAGTTTCTACACCGATAAATATTTCTGAACATATTAGAAGTCCTTCCTCATCTTCCTTGGGTCCTGCTGAGTTTCTCTCTAGGGGACTCCAACAGCATCTTGACAGTTATTCAAAGACTAGAACAGCTCAAGGTCAAAGATCCTGCCTCTCCAGAGACCAAGGCCACTTTGCCTGTTCAAGCAGGGTTAGCTCCCTGCAGGCCATGTAGAGAAGAAACATCTTTCTAGAAGCAGAAATCGGGGAAAAAACTCTTCTGATTTAATTGGGGTGAGAATGGAGGCATTGTGCAGTGATCTGTTCCATGTTACTCAACCAACAAAGCAAGTTGCGTCATTTAGGGAAGCAAAGCAAACATTATTTACAAGTTGGGCCCTCACAAAATTTATTTTGCACTTGCCTGACAGTTTATTAAAGAAATCAACATTTAAAAATATATTTTGGGGGAACATACGTTCATTCTTTGACCTTATCGTTAACCTATCACAACCAAGGGCACTTTGTCACCTGCCTGCCCTGGCGGTGGAAACCTTTTCCACGCCGAGGCCTAACTCATCTTCCTAAACTGACTATCTGATATGCATGGCCTGGTTTCCACTGTTTATGGGATAAAATAGAAGTTCCTCTGCGTGACCCTAAATGCATCTCTAGCCTCGTGGTCCATTCAACTCAACCTTTGAAAGTTCCCTAGGCCTCTGAATGTGCTCTGTACTCTAATTTTGTGGGATGTCTGTGTATTGATATCTCCTTCTTTCTTATCTTCACACACCTTCTCTGCGTCCATCCCTTGTTCCCTTAGCCAGCTCCTAATGTTCCTTCAAGTTTCACCTCAATCGGAAGGAAGTCTTCCCTGTCCCCCAAATCTAAACGGGTACCTGTTTTTGTGTCATCATAGCTCTTCACAAAGACTCACAGCCCTAATCTGCCACCACCATGGGATCCACAGTTCACCCCCTTGCCCTGTGCATCCGTCCATCTCTGAATACCACCATCTTTTTGGCACAGAGTCAGCACTGGACAGACCGTTGGCAAAGCAATAGAAAGGAAATGGATGAACATGCCGCCCAGAAATGTGGACCCACATTGGCTCTTGTTCTAATTGCCATTATCACGAAGTTTGGGTTTTTTTTCCTGTCAAAGGCTGTTGACGAACAATGTCTTCTCTGAAAGCCTTTGTCTCTGCCCAGGAACTTTCCCAACCCAACCCACATCCCTCGTCCTGCTGTCTGGTCAGAGGCCTCAGAATCCAACCAGCAGTCACTGAAGACCCTCACTTTCATCTTTTTCCATGCTCTTCTTTAACTTAAATCTCTTTAACCTCGATCTACATCTTTTAACATTCGGATCAAATCTATCACTCATGAGCTTTTACTACATTCTGTTGTCAGTATTAATCTCTCTGAACTTTCTTGTCCTGTGATAAGGAGCAACTACTCAAGAGAGCAGAGATAATCCAACAATGACTAGATTTGACCGATGGCTCAACCAACTGCACAACTCCAACCACGAAAGAGTAGTTTGTCCTCTCTGAGACTTTATTTCTTCATCTAAAACGTAATGGATTACAGTCTATTTATTTTGCCTCTGGGTTATTAGGACCTCCTGCAAATAGGTGTGTGAAAGCAACTAGCACAACCTTGGCACCTAGGGAAGGGGGGAACGTTTATTACCCACATACACCTCAAAATGAAATGATTCTCGAAATTAATTTCTCAAGTAGTTGTTACTTCAATTTTCAAATAAGTTTGCTTTTCACTTAACGTAATTAGCTATCGAAAGTGCTTATATTTTTAATGAGCTTTACATTCATAATTCCTTATACATGTCTTTTCTATAAAAAACAACAATGTAGTAATTGTGTTGGCAGCCCTACATTTTGGAAGCACTGGTCTCTTTGAAAAGCAGTCACCATCTGCTTGCTGTTCACACTCCATTCCCACTTGCTGCTTGACCTCTTTTCAATTGACACATCCATTTTCATCTCTGGATTTATACATTGTATGAGGTCACTGGCTGCATTAGCGATGCGTCTGACCAGTGGGAAATGTGCAGGACTAAGATTGGCTTAACTAGGGAAGAGTGGTTCAGCCCCTTCAGGACCTAATGGTGAAAAAAGGAAAAGAAGATGCGGGGTTGGAGGTTAGAATGGTCAGAGGAAACAGGCCCTCAGGCAAGTTCAGAAAGAAGAGATTGGACCAGCGAGTCTGAAAGCTGATCAGATTGCAAAACCTTTAACCCTGAGCACATTTACCAAGGAATTGATGCAAAATGACAAATTGCTTTGCAAGCAAAAGCAACAGTTGATGTCAGGTTTTTTGTTGGTGTTATTTTCTAGCCATTTGAATTAATGCAACACATGATTATTAAAGTTTAAGCTAGATTTCTTTCCCTTAAAATCAAATTTTTTTCTTTATCTGGAATCTAGGGAATGAAAACAGAAATTAAGCTCTCTTTTAATCTTTCTATTTCCTACTCTCGACCATTTCAATATGCCCATTAATACAATCTTGCTTTTGCAATTTTCGTAACAGGATGAAGAATAGGTGCTCTTCCTTGGGAGGGGGGGAAGGAAATCTGCCTGAAAATAAATATAATGCTATACTTTCTATTTTCAGCAAGTTAAAAGCAATTATTTGGCAATTATTTGGTAAATATAATTCATAAAGAAAGTTTATTAAAGATTCTCCGATAGGTTTTCTTTTAGTCTAGAAAATTCTGAAAGACTGCCCGCCTTAATCAAATCAATTGGGAAATTTTTAAAACTAGATGCTTCTTTTGGAAACATACGTTTCTGAAATTGTCAGAGTCATTTAGTTCTTTAATTTCAAGTCATCATTGGCATATGATAATTAGCAGCAGAAACCTCTGGAAAAACAAACTAACTAAATGCTAAAGTATCCTGGAGGTTCATCTTGGAGTTCCCAATCAAAATCATTTAGAGTAGGCCTAGGATTTTTCATTTTATTAACTCCCCATATTATTTTTGATGTACATTAAAAATTAGGAGACCTTGTTCATTTTACTCCAATGGAGTCTCCTGTAACTATTTATAAGCATTGCCTTAAACTTGATTTCATTCATTTACTCATTTATTTCACTTTTTTTTTTTTTAATGCTTGTTCTGTGTGGAGTAGGCCATGCACTGCCCCATAGTGTTAAGCAAAAGATTCCAGGTCTCTTCCTTCATGAAGCATAAAGTGAACAGTGATGAAGCTACTCAAACAATTTGACAGACAACCAGGAGGGTTCATTGAAATATTTCTTCCCTGATAGAGGGACAATTAAGAGCAGGGTGCTGAAATGAAAAATTTCCTCCATGGTGGTCTCCCTTTCCTAGATAATTTGTAGCTTTTTATACAATGGTACAAAAAACAGCTTTGCGTTTATAGTAATCCCCATTGATTATTTTTTTTCTTTGTTTCTTCCTCTTTTTTTTCCTTATAGCTACCAAGAACTTCTATCTCTTGGTAGCATCGGCACTACATGAGTTACCATGGTAACAATGCATTTTGGGAGATACAAAAGTAAATATGCATTTACCGTGTCAGCACAGCGGTTGCTGGTTCCTGGAGGAGGTCTGAAATTGTGTACAGCAGGTTTTTGCTTTGACAATGGTCCAAGTTCTTGTTTTCAAATATATTTTGTTAATTGAATAGTTGCAGTTTATTATTACAGTGAAGAAATATATTTTTAAACAGCCATTTAAGATGGGTCAGAGAGAGAATAACAATATATCCCTTAAAGACAAAAATAGTTTAATGACTTTAATTAAAGAGACTTAATTAGGCATGGAATAAAGATCAAAATGACGCAAAACTTTAAATTGTGTGTGCAAAAAAGGCTCTTGCATGGATCTCTTAAATTCAGGGTGCCAAGAAAATATACAGTAAATATTTATTAAATACTAGCATTCTATGTTAGAAAAATAGAGTCGACGGATATGAGAGCCAAAGAATCTGAGAAACCATCCAGGTCCAAGCAATACGTGAACTGGAGACCACACCCCAGCTTCTGCTGTTTCCTTCTTACTCTAAGTCCATCATTTCCCCCGTGCAACTTAGAATGTTACCTTTTAGCAAATAGGGCACAGTAACCCGGGGTCTCATTCCCCACCAGTTCCTTATCCTGCTTTCATGGCTCCCGCCTCACTGCCTGTTATCTCTAACATTTCAACATGCTCCATCTTCTTTCCCCAGCTTTCTTTCTTGCCCCCCCACCCCCGACCCCCCACCACACTTTCGGAGTAAAATATCAGATTCTCAAATCATGTGGCATGGTCCCAGCTGTTTGTTTTGCCTCGCAAGGCCGTCCCTGTGTTGGACGCAGCCTTGTTCCGTAAGATAACCTCCCACTATCCCTCCGTATAGCCCCTTTGCTCCACAGCTACCAAATTGCCAGCAGGCCCCAGGGGCCCGCCAGTTCTTTTTCACATTTCCATAGTTTTGCTTCATCCATTTTTTGATGCATGCCAGTTCTGCCACACTAGAAAACCTATGCATTATTTATCATAGTGGACCGAGAACACCTTCTCTTTGGTGTCTCTCCTGAACGAATCCCTTGCGACACCGTGGGTGGCCGTTTTTGTTTTTCAGACTGCATGACACTTTGTACACATGTTTCTGTACATTTGACCATGTCGCAATTATGGATTTACAATTCCATCTCTCCCTCCAGACTGTATTCAGCAGAAAGTCCCATGTCTGACTCACCTTTATGTCCCAGGGACAAGCCTGGGACACAGGCAAATGATGGTGAATGACCGAATGAATAGCCAAACCTTCTGAGGTGTAGAATGATTGTTCTTGATGCCTACCAAGCAGGAAATTGTACATTAAAAAAACAGCCAAAACCCCTTTTATTCTGCCGCTTGCTGTAGACCTCAAGAGAGTATACTGATGGGAAGAAAACAAACATTGCTTCACCTCTTTCTTTATGAAATAGTTGTTTGTCGCGGACCCATTTTCCCAAGGTCAACGTTGCAGGTGACCTGTGTGAAATACACAAAGAAGCGACTGACTTTGCCTCTTGTGTAATTTGCATTACTAGACAATTCCATTAGTACAAAAGCCCCTTTTTAGACACAGAGCTGAAATTCTACTCTGTAATTGTAGATCCAGATTTTGCCATCTGGAGTCACAGAGTTTTTATATTTCATCTCTCTTCTACATGAGGACCTTTGAGTGTTCATTCATATCAGTTATACCCATTGTCCAGACCACACTGTCAGCCCCATCCGCTCTTTATGCTTGGGCATAATATCTGAGTCCTTCACTGTCCTGGTTGTACTACCTGTAAGCAACACCGCTTGGCAATGTCTCTACTCATCAGTTTTAGTGGCAATGGTAACTCCTAGAAATAACACGTCTTTTTAATAAAGAGAGGTAGAAGAGTATTATCAGAAACATATGTTCATGATTTAACCTTTCCTCGGCCAGCCGCCTGCTGAACAGCCCGGCACCATGGAACAGACAAGAGTCACACCCAGTGACTATGCTCTTCACTCAGGTCTTACTGAATGTAGGTTCACTCAAAGTAGAACATCAATGTCCATTAATATCCTACTCGCCTTCTAACCGTCCAAGAGAACTGTAACACACACACAGAGCAACTAATGGGGGATAATGAACCTGAGTCCCAGAGTCTCAGTCTGCATGTCCCGGAGACAACCCAGTGGGCAAGGGAGTGATCAGAGTCTTGCAAGGAAGGGCCTTCAGAGCCAGGTGGGCAACAGGGCACACGAGGCCCGCAGTCCAGCAGGGCCGAGCCTCCGGCGGCCGATGCCAGGGCAGATCAGCGTAGCGTGGAGCAGCACCCAGAGGTGTGGAGCTCAGCTGTCTCAGCAGTGGTCTGGGACCCGCCTCAGTTATACCTCGAAAGTGGTGTACTCCACCGTTCTGGGTCTTCCTGATAAATGTCAGGAAATTTTCCCAGGAGCCTATGGGCGGTATGTGGCTGCCCTGCGTGGTACCCCTGAGGACAAGTGTGGAATTTCTCTAGGAGCCTATCTATGGGTGATCCTGCTCTGTAGACATGGCCGTCCTGATCATTCTGATGACCTGTGCCATTATCTTGGGTGTGTCTCCTTTCCAGATATGTCTGCCCTGACTTAGACAGTTTCCCTCTTGAAGCCAAGTGTCATGGCTGACTGGCAGCCATTTCGGTTGACGTGAGCGACCCCGCCCTGTTTTACATACTTTATGCTCTCTCGAATAGACCGGTGCCATTTCATTGGTCCTGCGCTCCACAAGCATTAGCATCATCTTTGGCGATATCATGAAAGAATAATAGCCAGTTATTGATTTTTTTTAATGAGCCAGGACCTGTGCTAATCTCTGTACATGTATGGTCTCATTCAAACCTCAGAAACAAGAAAAAGTCGGAGGGGCTACGATTACTCTAATTTTAACATATGAGAAAACTGAGCCTATCATTGAACTGCCATGTCCGAGTCCACACCTTCCTCAGGGTCCCATCCCTAAGCTGTGGGGCGTTGTCACAGAAAATCAAAATCAACTCCTAGGCCGTCCTTCTTTATTCTACTTTTATATTTCATTCACCAAAGCAAAGTCAAATACCGTATTTAAAAAATTAAATCAGTACATTATAGTTCCATTCCAGAAATTTGGATGCCTCATTGGAAGCCAGCGAGAACATTGGAATATAGGAATACAAGGACAGATAATGCTGTAAGTTTAAGACGAATGAGTTCTCTTTCCTGATCCGCTCTTGACTAAGAGAGGTCTGGTACAATAGTTTGTATGTGCCATTGTCTTCTATGGCAAAGGCTGCTTCAAAAGGCATATTGAAAAAATTATCATTTTGATTGTACTGTAAAATATATTTTTCGTCTGTGCTAACCTATGTTGCAATGAATACTAACCTGCGAGACCTATCCCTGGAAGTCTGAGTATTGTCTCAGGCGAAATGACTAAAAGATACTTTTGCAAACTCTAACTGCCATGGAATTTTTAAAGTTTTGATTCAACTTTGCCTTCCTGAGGTATTTCACACCCAGAGGCAAGAAAATGATACCTTTTACACATTTATCTTTTGCTCACCCTAACAACTGGCTTCCTCTCATAAAAATAAACCACAGCTTGTGTTTATTCCTCCCATTGCAAATTTACCATTTTCTTTGGAAGCTCCAGCCTTTCTGTTGGCAAAAGATGTAACTGAAGGCAAAAAAAAAATTTAATGAAATAAAATAAACCAATCAAAATGTTTAAAAGAATGGGGAACAAGATGAAAATGTGGAAAATTCCATTGTAAGTAAAACTAGACAGAGACTTAGAGTTGCTGCCTTCCAATGGAAAGCTTTTAATAAGTAAGCTATCCCCCTGGGTGGGTGGCTCATTTAGCTGGAGCATCATCCTGTACACCAAAAGACAGGGCACATACATAGGTTATAAGTTTGATCCCTGGTTGGGCCGCATATGAAAGGCAGCCAGTCGATGTTTCTCACATGTTTCTCACATCGATGTCTCTCTCTCTCTCTCTCTCCCCTCTCCCCCTCCCTCCCTCTCCCTCTCTCTTTCTCTCCCTCTCCCTTCCTCTCTCTCTCAAATCAGTAAGCTTTTTTTTTAAATAAATAAACTGTGGAAGGTGGATGAATTAGTGAAGGAAGAGGGAGGGAAAAAAAGGGGAAGGGAACCAAAATAAACTGAAGTTCTCTGCTGTTCCCATTAAAACTAAGACCTGGGGGGAAAAGTCACGAGTGCTTGCACAGTGGAGCACTAACAATTTTACATTCCATTTTGGTAGATTCACAGATCTCCCAAAGTTTCCTATGTGCTTCCTGGGGTGTATTTATGCCTGTGTGTGCTCCAAGCTGTTCTTTGCAGTGAAATATGAATATAAATCTTACCATCCATTTTTTACACATGAAGAAATTAAAGGTCAGAAACGTGTCCTGCACTCGAGGTCATCTGATCAACAAAATTGGAGATTTAAATTTCAGACTGTGTGATGTTACTGCATGCCCCCCATATATATTGTATTTATTTTGAATTTTATAGTTATATTTTTGCTGCATGTATGTTTTTGTGTATGTATGAAGTGAGAAAAAAATTGATAATGTGATTGGAAAAATAAGATTGGTAATGTTTTTATATTGTACCCTTTTCCAAAAGCAACATAAGTAAACGGTCATTTTCATACTGAAATGTTGGAAAGGCATTAATTTAAAAATAGAAGTAGTTACTTAAGCTGAATAAAGATATGTATTCGTTGTCACAGTGCAGAGGTCACCTACAGTATACCGCTTCCTCTCTCCTTGGCCCCGCCTCTCACTCCAACCACTACTGTGGCAACCGCTCTGCTGGAGAAGCCAGGAGCATCTCCCGGGGTCTTTGGCTCTACTCTGGTGTTCTGCCAAAGGGCTTCTCTGACCCCAAGGCCCAGGAAGCCAGTACAAACTCATTCAGCAATAAGGGAATAAAGAGTATGAGACATGCCCCACAGGTGTGGCTCAGTTGGATGGAACATTGCCGAGTGCATTGAAATGACACAGGTTCAATTCCAGGTCAGGACACATGCCTAGGTTGCAGGTCGGGTCCCCATTTGGGGCACGTATGGGAGATAGCCGATCGATGTCTGTCTGTCTGTCTGTCTGTCTGTCTCTCTCCCCCCACCTCCTTCTCCCTCTCCCTTGAATCAATACAGATATATAAAAAGAAAAAAAAAAAAGGAATGTGAGTCACCCAGCTCTAGAAGAGCATTCTAGAGCAAAAGTGCTGGCCAAAAGCAAGGGCAGCATAAAAGGAGTGCCGAGTGAACAGATGAGGAATTTCAGCCACTGTCTCTGTACCAGTCACAGCAGTGGGGCGAGAACGTTGTCTCCTAAGACCTCCTAATGAGCCGGGGCGGAGACCGCCTAAGCAGAAAGGTACTCTCCGAGAGACTGAACATCAGCCGCTGTGCAGCCAGCCTGAGTGTTGCAAAGTGCACCGTTTGGGCACATCTTACTGCAGCCACTATTGCAGGCTCCGTCCGCTTTAGCCAAGTGCAGCTCCAACGCCAAGAAGTCTTTCTACCCAAGGCCTTTTCTGATATCAACATAGGAGATACCCAAGGGAACTCTAGGACTTTCAGGCAAGTGCAACCTAGAAATGTATGGGTGTTAAAGCCTTGGGGCGCCCTTGACCATGAAATGCATACTCCTGGATAAATGGCTTTCCTTCTGATGCCGGGCAGCCAGTTTTGTGAGCAGTTGTTCCAGGTTCCTTCCAAGTGAAAACGAAGCAAGCCTTAATGGCCCAGGGCAATGACCAAGGACACGTGCTCTTGGTTTTTCTTTTTTAGTTGTCTTCTAGCTTATTCACTCCTTTATTTGTGAATGAATTCCCCAATAAACTGCCAACCTGCAAGCCTTTTGACTCAGGCACTACTTTCAGAGTACTTAGGTTAAAACACTTAAATTTAAGTGTGTCTTTAAAAACAACTGCAACATATATATATTTATGTATTTTTTCATTTTGCTTCTGTCCGTGGAAATTTCATCACAGACTCTATCCTACTGGATTCTTAGTCTAAATCAGGGTGTTTCATCAGGAAATTCACATCTGAGTGTGTGTTGGCTTTCAGTAGAGTGTTGGAATGTGGTCCTGTTATGGGTGTGATCACACCAATTTCTGAAATGGTGACTTTCTCTGTCACACGTTAGATGATGCATAAAAATATGTGGCTAATGATGATTAGGCTTTGGGAAACACTATTATTGTGGATCCAAAGAGTGATGTGTGATCCCAGGCACTGAATGCGTTTCTTTAGAATCCATTTTAACTGATGCCTATGGCCCTCCTTGGCGGATGTGCGTTCTGTCTCTCTTCAGTTTTGCAATACTTGGGGTTAGTCATTATAATTAATGCATTCAAAACCAGGCACTCAATTGCAGAACCGGAGCTTGAACCCAGCCCTTTGGACCCCAAGGATGACATTTGCTTTAATATAATTCAGTCTATCACTAGGCCGTTTTCTGTTACCAGGGCAGATTGTAGCTGAGAGGCATATTCAGGGTTGTAGAGAAGGTTGCAGTCATGCCTGAAGGGTATAAAAAAAAGGCTGGTGCATCAGAAAAATTACATCACATTTCATTTGAATACCTTGCAGGTCGATATTTTATAGAGTATATAAAATGGCAATAAAAGATAATGGAGAAAATAAAGATAATTTATTTTCTCAGAGGCATTGATCATCAAGGAGAGGCATATTTTCTTTCTCTCTTTTGTACTAAATGGGGAATTTGTTCAATATTCTTAATTTACATAAAATATACAATGCAGTTCGACACTTTAAGTGCTCCTTGCATTTAGTTCATGACTATAAAATCGTTTACAGAAAGGAGAAAGTTCTCCATGTGTTTTATTTACATTTTCCCAAGTCCAACTTTGAAGGCACTAAATGAATAATTCATCGGGCTTGATGTTTAATGACTTTATCCAGGGCTTTTTATTTCAGCTTCTCACTTGGGGCACACGTCTGCTACAGACTTGTCAACAGTCACTTGAGGATTCACCTCCTCTCTCCCATAAAGCACGAGTCGAAGCTCAGAAGAGTCTCCCCTCATTACACACAGGCATTAGCCATTTCGTGTCACTCTGAACGGACAACTAGTCACATTTTCCACCTTCCTTTAATGTTTAGCGTGGAAGTCAATTAGGTCTCTGTCACAATGATGCAACGCCTGTAATCCACACAGAAGCAGCTCCCTGGGGTGAAACAAACAGCACATACAGAAAAGCAAGAGTGCTTAAAGGACAGATGTACTGGAGAAGTGATTAAAAAAGTACAGGACTGTTGTAGAGTGATGGCTCAGTGCTGGGCACAGAAATCTAACTGGGTGTGGCTTTAAGTTGCCAAATAATAGTCCCGTTGACCTGGACATCGTGAACCACTCGAGTAGATAATACTTAAAGATCTGTTCCCCTAAAATTTCTGAACTACAGATTTATCCTGGACATGAGTTATACAGACAAAGTATAATATATGATGTCTTTAGTTTGGGATGTAACCACATCAATTTATAACACCAGAAGGCAGCATAGGATAGTGGTAAAAAGCTTGCACCTGCCTCTGAAGTACACTCAGTATACTGGACACTGGAGAGCTGTTTGGCCTTGTAGAAGTACATTGCTGTCTCTGGTTTGTATTTTTCTCACCCGTACCACAGAGGCCCCGAAGAATAATGTGCTGAGTCACTGTGTGTCAAGAATGACGCATCCATGCAAAATACTTCTATATTTCTGACACAAAGCAAGTGCTCCCAAATAATAGCTATAAATCTAAAACTGTTACCTATTTTTTAATCAGTCAGGTATAAGGCAGGGAACAAGTAATTTAGAAGAGAATTTGGGAAACAATGAATTTGGAAAGAATTTGGGGAAGACCGAGTGAGCCTTACTTTTCATTATTTTAAGCAACTATAGAAAATGTCTAGTTTTGGGCCAGACACTCCTTTAGAGCTTCCTGTGTAATCAAGTTGTAATAGAAGGTCCCTGCTACAACTCTGGTAGTATTCTAGTTCTACAGGGAAATGTCTGTGGTATGCTTTAAAACAGATATATCCAAATTCCTTCTGCAGATCCTGTGGTGAAGTGGATTCCAGGAAGGAACAGGGGCATCTGAATTTTTACAAAAGCCCTAAAGTGATTTTGACATGTACTCAGAGTTGGGAACCCTAGCTATAGTCAATAATTGTTATTGTTATCATAGTATTAGATACTGTTTTTGAATATAAATTGCAAAAACCCTTGCAGAAACCTGTGCAAAGTATTTTTCATAGATTATCATATTGAATCTTTAAATATTGCTGGTCTACTTATCATCATCACTTTATAACTGAGGAAACTGCATTTCAGAAAAGTTAAATAACTTGCTCAAAGTCTCACAACCGGTGAGTGACACAGATGCTCTTGCAACCCAAGTCAGCCAAGTTCATAGATGGCAGCCAACCCCAAGGCATGTATCATGCCCCTTGTTATGCTGGGATTTTCCCTGATACGGAGTTCATTTTCAAATCCTCCAGCCTTGAACAGTGGGAATTAACACTGTAATCTTGTGCTCGAGCCCTGGCAGTTTCAAATACACCTTTTCACACCTGAAATGCACCCTTCTCATTCAAGTGCACGGCCAGGAAAAAGAAAAAAAAGGAACAACAAGCTGGAGCAAATCTGCAGAGAGTCTTATCTGTCATGTCTTAGTCCTTGAATCTGGAGCAGTTGAGTGAAATTGATTTTTAAATGACGTTTTAAAAAAGTCTTCAAACATGTTAATCTCTGTTCTCAAAACATAAAACACTTAACACCATTCTATTAACTTCAGCCTATTTCCTGCATTTCAAGACTCAGTTCACTAATTACCTCCTCCAGACAGTCTTTCCTGAGCTCCCCGAACAGCAGATGTCTCCCATGTTATCAATGTGTCCTGCACTTTGTTCTGACTTTGTACTTACCACTCCGAGACATAATTATCCATTTCTCATGAGTTGTTTTTTGGAGTTGTTTTGTTTTGTTTTGTTTTGTTTTTTGAAACAGTTGAGTACTAGATAGTTGTACGTAGACGTTTTTGGAAGGAAAGAAGAAG
The DNA here is from genome assembly GCA_004026545.1 of Mormoops blainvillei. Taxonomy (NCBI): domain Eukaryota; kingdom Metazoa; phylum Chordata; class Mammalia; order Chiroptera; family Mormoopidae; genus Mormoops; species Mormoops blainvillei. The sequence continues at coordinate 108,118 of PVJD01005380.1, forward strand.
AGAAGAACAAAGAGGGGAAAAGGGAGGTAGGGAGGGAAAGAACAGAGGTATGGGGCCATGGGTATCATGCTACCTGAGGAAAAGGTCCACGTGTTATAAAGATGATATTTTCTCGGCAACTTCGGGGATCGGGAGTTAGAAATGGAAGACATCATAAATACCAACTTAAGACGGGCAGTACTAGACTTTTTGTATCCTGCTAATTTTATTTCTTTGTGATTCCTCGGAAACATTTATGTTCTTTATGTTTATACTATATTAAAAAAATACAGTATAAAGCAAAATATGAAAAGAAAAAAGTGCTAGATGCTACCAGAGGGAGATACCTGTGTATGCACGAACCAAACAAAGCCCCCTTGAAAACCAGCAGTCTTTGTGGAGGACACGGTCACATAAGCAAAGATGCAAGGCCTCTGATGGAATTAAATAGCAATATTGCATGAATTATATCATCCAAGCTAGCAGAGTCACAGATGCTCAGGAATGGGAGGGGACGAAAAGGGAGGGCTGCAGTTTCTCTGGGGTTAGAAGCATGGGAAGGGTAAAGGCTTTGGAATAAGACTGATTCAACTCTGCTTTCTTACAAGCTGTGTGACTTCTAGTAAGTCCCCTAAATTATCTTAGCTGCAGTTTGTTCCGTTGTGAAATACGGGTGATAAAACAACCTAGAAGCTTCTGTGAAGACCCGAGGTATTATTTGTAAGGTATCAGGGACATAGTAGACAATTAGTAAATGATGCCCTTCTCTTTTAACTGGTACGTTGAAAGATACCAGGCAACATCAGATGACTATATTGTTGAATACCTACTGTTCTTCCTCCCCCCAGTTACATGGTCTCGTGTGTTTCTAACCCATCCTGCATTTATATTTAATGATAATTCCACTTCCTTTTCTCTGCCCATAACGGCTGCACATTTGGCGGAGTGAGTGTGTGAATGCGTGTCTTGTGTTGAGCGAACTCAGATTGATGGAGAAGATGGATTCTGAATTGTTGCTAATGGTCTAGACATTTCCCTGTTTTGTCAACAAAGTCCTGTTGTTGAAAGCAATGTTTTCTCACTATGTCAATATCTCTGCCATGTTGTGTTGATATTAATGGAACTGCCAGGAAAGACATTTAATTAATCAGTTCCCCGAATAAGCTCTATCAGCATTTATTTCCCAGCTGAAGGCCTTCGAACCAGTGGGGAGGGTCTCTCAGCACATGTTCAGGCACCGTAGTGACGTGGTGAGAACACAGATGTGTAAGTCTTGCCGAGATGCCGAGGTGGACATTTGGCCTGTCTGGTCAATGACCAAGCTACGGCTTGTTTCCGTTCCAGTTATCTGGAGCGGTATCACACTGCTCCTTCACAGGAGAAGTACTTCATAGCACCGGTCCTGCTCTATAATGGACCAGAGGGCCATTACTGGAATCTAGTACAGCACAGTGTTTAATAATATCCTCTTCCCCTCCCTAAAACAAAATGGGCAGCAGAAGAAAAAACAAAGCAAAAAAGAAAAGAAAATGGTGCCTGAACCTTCCGTATATGTTACATTTTGAGGATTCAAAGCACGGGGCTTAGAGAGCAGTGTCTCACTGAGGTCTGTGCGCCCCCCGGCCCATTTATTTTTATATTCTTCCAAGGGAAACGATCGAGTCCCTGTGAGAGTCCTGACCGAGCCCCCTGAGTCCTGGGTCTTTCTCCGCCACCAGTGAGGGCGGAGGAGAAATAAGATCAAGAACCTGCCCTGACGGGGTCAGGGCCCTCTCCTCCCTTTGACTTCCTGTATTGGCATTCTCACATCTTTGCTCTTCTGCTCCTCGGGTAAACGAGGCGCTGCTAATATCCAGAGGTTCAGATTGGGGCCTTAAAGAGAGTAGGTGCTCTTTAGGGCTTAGACTTCTGTGCAAGCCGTCTCCTCCAGCTGTCTCCCAGAGCTCTGCGTGAGGCAGAACCCCGACTAATGAGAAGGCGTGTTTTGATTTGATATTTTCCTTCTGTGTTTCTTCGCCGAGGATCTCATGAGGAAGAGGGCGTATGGGCTAACACAGAGTTAGATATTCCTAAATCAAGTGAGCCCCATGGAACAGCATCCCTAAACTTACCACACACACACACACACACACACACACACACACACACACACACAATACCGAAAGAACTAACTCCTTAGTGGGGAAAAAAAAACAGTATAAAACAAAATATGAAAAGAAAAAAAGAACTAACTCTTGGAATGACCCATCCCACACTCCCTCTCAGGAGCTATTTCTTACTTATTAAAAGTTATTTTGTCTTAGTGTGAACTTCTTCATAAGTTACAACCTTCACACAAACCCAAACATATTTCCCAGAAGGAGACGATCTGTTGCATGCAAAGAGATTTATTAATTTTTAAAGGAACACTGAGCACTCAACTTTTAATATTTCTCCTTCAAATCATTAAATATGGGCACATTTTAGTCATCCAGTGACTAGCACCAGGAGGCATTTGAGAAATTTTTCTATGCCATCCGTGAAAATAAATGCAAACCCAGATCCCACAGTGAATATAAGTATCTTTGAATATACCTAAAATATACACTATAAAAATAGATCAATTCGAGCAGCAATTGTTACTGTGGTGACTATTCACCAAAGGTGTGTTTATTTTTCTGCTTTCAAATATTCTGAAATAATTAAAACAGGGATTCTCTGGGGCCCCAAATCTCACAAGTTCCTGCTGTAGTTAAACTCGGCACGGAGATTATATGTGTGCATGTTGTTCTACTTTGGGATTTACTTGGCAGGAGGAGGAAAAGAAAGACGGAGGAGTCAGTTTAGTTGCTAATTGTCTGTGGAGCTGAAGGTCAAAATATGTAGAAAAAAATATTTGCCTAAAAAGTCAAGGGTCTTAAGAAGAAAAGTTTGAAATAAATAATATCTCAAAGGACTCATGGAGTCCTCTCTCGAGGAAGTTACTGCATGTGATCTCATTTTCTGGAGAATCATTTACTAAGTTCACAGAAGCAAATAACTTCCTTGGTGGGCTGTGATTCTACAAAGGCAAGACCCCTTGGGTGGGGACATGGGCCGTCACTGGCAGGGCGGTGCTGGAACACTCCGGAGGTCTCGCTCCTCCTCATGTTCGGTAACTGTACCTATAATTCTTCTGCAAAAAAAGAGGAAAATGAAGGCAATGATTTGAGCACACCATTCAAATAAATATTCATTCCCCATTATGTTTGTAAGTGGTAAAGAATACATGTATATTAACTTTAGCATCTCTTCATGCAATACTTATTTTCAAAATCACAAGTTACACTCAACACATTTTACTTGAAGTTATGCATACAAACTTAACTAAACCTTTGCAGCCTCTGTAGACCTCTAATTTTGCTGAATCCAAATCCAGTGGTAAGAATTGGCATTAGAAATCATTTCTCATTCATTCGGCAGGCAATATTCCAAGTGCTGTATGTATATTTATGAATGAAACAACAGCTCTGCTCTCTCTGAGTTGTCAATCTAAGGAAAAAAGCGAACAATGAGTATGCCCCCCCCCCAAGAAAATACACATGGGATTACAATTTAGGTTATATATTCAAAAGGAAACACATGGGATGGAGTAAAAGATGAAAATGGTGAGTGGCCAAGGGTGATGTGGTTAGAATAACAGATAAAGAACGATCCTCTGAAGAGAGGTCCTTCAGATCGAAGGCATGTTGGGGATGGTTAATGGATCAATAGGTTCCCAGCTTATAGAAGAACTAAAATAATAAATAAGTAAAAATAAAAACAGTGTAGGGAAGAATGAAATGAAATGAACTTGCTGTCAGGGTCCACATATTGCAGGAAAGGACAGACCCCCTTAGAGAGCCTCTATTTTCGTGTAAATGCAATGAGGAGTAATAAGGGAGCAACAGGATTAACTAGATGCTCTGCAAACAAAGGAATGAAGAAAAGAGGAGAGGGAGGGAGAAAGGACGGCAGGATAGAAGGATGGAGGGAAGGAGGCAGAGAGGAAGAAATCGCTCCAATTGCTTTGTAGAAAATAGCTTGAGTGGTGTTAAAATAGAAACGGGATGCAGAGGAATTGGAGACTTTCACTATGTAACGACGCTGAATTGGGCGAGAGTTGGCTTAGTGGATGGAGAGAGGCATGGGTACCTGTGAGATAGAGCTTGGAAATGAAAATGGATGGACTTGTGATTGGGTTGGCCATGGATGTAAATGGATTCTTTCAAAGAAGGTTTATTTACTCAAAGCAAGTGATTGAGGCACTCGGGCATTTTTTTTGTTTATTCATTTAATCCTTATCATGTCTCTTAATAGGTTAACCATTGCCAACGCAAGTTCACTTACTGGTAAAATCAAAACTCACCCTATGACGGTATTTTGTTAGTACTGCTTGTGTACAGGTTAGAAGGTTGATGCACTCATCTAAGACTTGACAGTTGACAACTTCAGTGATTTCGCTCCCACTGCATTTACTGCAGGATGTGATCCCCATTCCTAAACTTCTCCCTGATGTTTCATTCATTTACTCTTCCATTTATTCTCCTCATTTTATGCCAGAAAATATCACTCATATTATTTTTCTCAGTATGTGACAATGACAAATATTTTATATCTCTGTCATGTCTCCTATTATAAGCCGGTCACCTTGCTAAACTGTCAGCAGGTACAAACAAACAAACAAACAAACAAACAAACAAACAAAGAAGCATGTTGACTGAGTACCAGCATCAAAACCTGGCCTTTGATACACAGTATTTTTAATAATCACCAGTGATGGAAATGTCTCAATACTTACTTGTGCTGATGGTTCCAGGACTATACGTGTTTATCCAAAACTTGTCAAACTGTATAACAAATGGGGTATATTTTATGATTTGTAAGTTATAGCTAAATAAAATGATGAAAAGCAACCTCCCGTAGTTAAAATATCTTCACATCACTTTGCTATGTGGCAAAGTGCAGACAAGCGAGGTGGCTGTTGAGCAGGGTACCGTCCCGTCAGGCTGCACTTAACTCCCCAAAGTAAAAGCAAAATCAATGCCATCTGAGAATCGCACATAATCAAAATCAAATTGTGAGGGCTACAGTGCCGGCCGTTAAAGAGATCCCAGAATCAATATATGGCTATTATGCAACTCGAGGAATCAAAGCATCTGGGTTTTTTTTCTTGTTTTACAGTCATGTGGGCTATAGTTGAGGGGATAGGTGGCAGATAAAAATATGCGTCTGCTTTGGAATTCAGAGTTCTTTTTAGCAAAATTGGTAGGTTGAACTTAGATACATTTCCATGTACATCTAAACTTTAGGATTATATATGAATATATATACGTATATATGTATATATGTATATCCACATTTCCAAGGTCAAATGTGGCTGGGAATAACTAAAAAATCGTTTCTGAAGTGTGAGAAATGTGTACCAGGCCTTGAATCATAGAAGTGATTGGAATGAATGACACTGAGGGAAGGGTCATTCCCATCTTCGAAAATGCTTCTTCTAAAGGTAGAATTAACGTACTTTTCTGAATGTGGACTTAAAATGTATATTTAAGATATGATTTTTTAAAAAACTCTTGTAATTATCTTTTCATACTGGTATGATTTACCACTTAGAAAGCACTTCACCTTTCTTTGCTCTTGTATATTATAGTCTGAAGAGGTGGGCTTTCATTTCCCTACTCTACAGATGCAGATCATAAACTTAGGCTTGAAAAGCCTTACACCTCGAACGTGGCAGAAATATGTCCCAGAGCTGAGCATCTTGGTGGCAAAATGCAAGTCTCTGTTTTGATCAAATGTAGTTCTCTGCAGCTGTGAGAATCTTATGACATCCAATTCTTCTTTCTGAGGTGCTCTTAAAATCATAGATGAGGAGACTCATAGATGCAGAGGACTGACTGATAGCCGACAGAGGGGAGGGGCGTTGGAGGCCTGGATGAAAAGGTGAAGGGATTAAGAAGTACAAATCAGTAATTACAAAATAGTCACAGGGATGTAAATTATAGCATAGGGAATATAGTCAATAATATTGTAGTAGCTCTCTATGGGGCAGGGTGGATACCTGAAATATTGGGGTTATCACCTTGTGAAGAATATGATTGTCTATCCACTACGAAGTACACCTGAAACTAACACAAAATAATATTGAATGTAAGGTGTAATTTTTTAAAAATTCAGTATGGCTCACAGAGGTAGGGTCTCTCTCATTCTACATGAGTAATTTCATGGAAGGAAATATAAAATCTTGGTGCAAAACAGGTGTATTCTACGCTCCATAGCCAACCCTGTTTTTCTATAATATATTCTCATCAGGAAATGCAACACCTGCAATGTTATCTTTGCATACATAATTTCATTCTTGTTCACTATGTATCAAATCTATCTACAGAACTCATCAACATGCCAATTTAAATTATAGACTTCTCTAGTCTTTGTTTTGTACAGAAGCATTTCCCTACACATAACTATCAGTCAAAAGTTAATTTGGGGCCCAAATTCATTTTTAAAACACACAGCCAGCATATGATTTTAGTGAATGTATTTTTATGATGAGTCTGGATATAGCATGTATGAATGATTCATAAATAAAAATAAGGGTGAATCTCACAGATACAGATTAATATACAAACCAAGTTGCAATGAGTATATATATTTTTACTATTGGCACTTGAAGAATTTTTCATTTTCATTTCATTTTAATGGAATGTACTGTTCTGAAAGATAGAGGCCAAAAATCACTAGTATTTTATAGGGAAGATGAACTTATTCAGTATTTTACAGAAATTTTATAAAATAAGGCAATATTTATAAGCCACACTTTTTGATGATTAACACTTTCTTAATTCTTTCAGTAATGTAACCATGAGAAATGCTATCCCAGAGTCCTAATATATTTGGTGAGCTTGGAATTGTCTTTACTCACAATGTTTATATTCACACACCCATGAATGCACATGCTCACACGTGGGGTTTCTCTTTCCAGTAGTTTGCTGTTTCATGTGACCATTATCCTTGGGATTTAAAACAATCAACTAAGGAAAGCCTTTAAGAATAACATCTTATCCTTGCCTTATTGTACCTACACTGTAATGTAATTGCTTATTTATCCTGCAAAAGTAAGAATAGCATTTTAAGAAACACTGTATGTTTCTTGAGGATAAAGACCAAGTCTAGCTCATTCTTCTGTCATTAACACTGTTAGATTGCTTGACGTATAATTGAAGTTCAATCAATACTTTCTGTTGAGAGGGGAAAAAAATAATGCCTGAATGAAACACAATGGTACGAGGGCAGTTTATGGCAAGAATAAAAATGTATGAGCTTTAGAGTCAGACCTGGATTCTGTATGGAACCTTTACTTAACATGTATAAGGAAATGAGGCAACTGACCTTTCTGTTATTTGTAAAATATGGTTAATCAAAAGTGTGTAGATTGGTAATTTAATGATCAGAGTTAGCAACTCCCAGCACACAACCATCCACAGAAATATTAAAAAATACAACAACAATGAACAGTAACTGTTGGAACCAACTTTGTCAGAATTCTGAGAAGCAGTCAAAGGTTTAGACCAACAAGATAATTTTGAACGAAAAGAAAAGCAATTTAAAAATAATGCGATAGTTTTGTGGCACTTTTACTTGTCCTTGCCCCTCCCCCTTCTCATTTCCTCCGCAGTCTTAAAGACTATAACCCGTGTTCCTGGTGTGGGACCTTGGTCCATGTTTCCAGGGGAGACAAAGCACATTTGCGTGTGGATTATCGTGTGTGCCTGTTCTAACTTGAGTGGTAGCTACTCAGTCAGGGCAGAAAAACAGCAGACATTGTTCAAAAACATTCTAAGGCAAACCAAAACCCTGCCACTGCCTGGGGCTAAAGATCGGGGTCGAGTCAGGCAGCAGGCTTCCTAAAGCCTGGAGTACAAGTTGGAGAGTTTCTCTGGGAAGACGTGGTATTCAAAAGTGTCATATGTGATGATGAATTTGGAAAGCCGTGTACAAGCCCCATATGAGACACACACTCAGGAAAGGTCTGAGAAAATGCTAGCTGTTCACTTATGACTCATTTGTAGGCTCCCTTGAATCTGTCTTCATTGTGCAGAATCAAGAGTATTATCTCATTCCTCTAGTTGAAATTCAGATTAATATGGCCTATATTCTAGCAGCTATAGAAGCCAATAAGCCAAATTACTACTTTTTTTGAAACTCAAGCAAATTGTATTCTAACATAGCAACTCAGGCAGCATTTTCTGCATCCGGCTATGTGCCCAGCAGTGGGTGAAGAAGAAAAAAACACACGAAGTTTTATCTCCATTTTTCAAGAACGCAGAAGAGTGTGGAGCTAAAAGTGGATAGCATGTGATGCAATAGTTTCAAGAGGGCTTTGCAGAAAAAGTATCCTATAGGAATCAGGAGGCCGATAGCGATGAAAATAGAGTTGAAGGATAAGGGATTCAGAAGTAGGGATATACCAGTATTTGGATTTTCTTGAGAAAAAAAATATATACATATATATACACATTTATATTCCTAGCTGGTACATGTTAAATTCTAAGTACCTTGAAATATGATAGCCGAATCACTTACTAGTTTTTTCTACAGCCACAAATAAGATGTTGGAAGTATTCTATGAAAGGCTGGTGAAGAAAGAAAAGGAAAGAAAGAAAGAAAGAAAGAAAGAAAGAAAGAAAGAAAGAAAGAAAGAAAGAAAGGAAGGAAGGAAGGAAGGAAGGAAGGAAGGAAGGAAGGAAGGAAGGAAGAAAGGAAGGAAGGAAGGAGGAAGGAAGGAAGGAAGAAGAAAGAGAGAAAGAGAGAAAGAGAGAGAGAAAGAGGGAGAGAGAAAGGAAAG